>JAODUK010006242.1:0-32253 GCA_027564635.1 Typhlichthys eigenmanni | reverse complement strand
TGGGTGAAACACCCAGGGGGACAAGGCCCTCTAAAGAAATTGGGTGGAAACCCAGACAATAATGTTTTTAATTAATTATATGGTTTTTACCTAGTTTTTATTTCTACTTGTTTAATTTAATTTGTTCCCTTCATCCTTTGTTCAGATGTGTTTAACTGTAAAGCACGTTGAGTTGCACATTGTGTATGAAAGGTGCTATACAAATAAAGTTTATTATTATTATTACAATTAGACATAGATGCATCTGCAAATGCTGCTGTATTAGGCCTCAGCTATATGACAGGTCTGTTACAGTGGGGTTGTATATAATGTGAAACAATAGCCTAGTGCATTATTTCATCATCACAGCACCCACACCCACCTTCGACATGCGTAGAGGTCTAATCACCAAATCAGAGTCTTTAATGTTAGTCAGAATCCTATCTTGTGTATTGTGTAATTTATAATCTATACCAAGAGCAAATTGGGTGAGCTCTCTTTGGCTGACACCTCTCTATCAGGACTACATTTGATAGCTATTTTAGTAAACAACTGACGTTGATGTGGCTCGATTAAAGCCTACTGCATGCTTGGTGTAAACTACTCCAAGAAGAAGAAAAAGAACAGGAATGTATTATGTTAATGTATAGTTTAACTTGTCAACAGTACTTTCATTTAGTCAAGAAGGCGGCAATCTAAATATGGAATGCGCCAACTCAACAGCTATTTCAGCCCGTGTATGAAAGCAAATTTGAATAATTCCAGTAGGCCAATACTCCCAAACACATTCCTCTGCTGCCAAGGTAATGCTACTTAAACAATA
The DNA here is from genome assembly GCA_027564635.1 of Typhlichthys eigenmanni. NCBI lineage: Eukaryota > Metazoa > Chordata > Actinopteri > Percopsiformes > Amblyopsidae > Typhlichthys > Typhlichthys eigenmanni. The sequence goes on along the minus strand of JAODUK010006242.1, from coordinate 31,451 downwards.
TGAAGAAACATCAAATAAATTAATCTAGTTTGCAACAGTGAGATCAAGTCATACTGTATAATCTTGCCAAGTGACAGTGAGGGACAACACCACCATGACAATTACTGCAGTAGGGCCAAGTTCTATAGCAAACACTTTTATCCAAAGCAAGTATTTACAGTAGAAGCAGGTCGGGCTTAGGCACCTTGCTCAAAGAAGCTTACAGGTAGGGGATCAAACCCAGGAGCATTCAGATGGTAGACAACCTTCTACAGTAAACAGCCATTAAAGTGAGTACACCAGGAGACACTAGAGCACAGTACTACTAACAACACCAGATCTAGTGTTCAACGCACGCGCACACACAGAGAAACTGGATAAAAAATTAATCCAGAACACTGTAAAGTGATGTGCACTATATAGCTAGCAGCTTTCACAAGCTGGCTGTGGCTGTAGCGCAGCAATGACTCAGCCCCCTGCCTCACGCTGTAACCAGAGAAGACACAAGAATGTAACAGCTTCTGTTATTATCCCTCCCTGCTGCTTCCCTGCCTGACAGCCTGGCCCAGAAAATAGCAGCTAGGCCACCTTCTCCTCTCACTCTTAGCATTTCCTTCACACGTCGTGTTCTCATGTTCTCTCTCTCTCTCTCTTCTCCCCCCACTTCTTACATACAAGCTCTAGTTCTCTATAAGTATATCAAAACATGTTCTCCCTGTCCCTCATCAGAGAAGAATCCCATCTTACATAACTGTGAATGGCAGCCCATGCTCGCGCAGTCGTTACAGAACATTAATGGGTTGAATATTGAGAAAATCAATACAGATAGACTAGACAGACATGCAAGTTAAGGGAAAGAAAGATTGGACCCAAACCTTGCACCATACATCTACAGCAATCTTTGCTAATGCTAGTGGTAGAATGGGTATAAGGCTAAATGGAGGGGACTACCTATTATCACAAGTTAAACTGAGAGCAGAAAAGATCAGTCAAAGGACTTGATAGGACGTGATTCCGTATGAAACATTCAATAATGGTCAGGAAGTACAGCAGCTCATTCCGTACAATGAACACAAACGCATACAAAATGTTGATGATTCAGAAGGGCCAAGCTTACTAAAATTAAGTATGCTCATGGGTTACCATGTTTCCCAATATCTCCCACTCTCTATTACACATGCTGTGCCTGACATCTTCTGCACCCCCCAGTTACATTTGGAACAGGTCTAAGACCAAAAAGACATGAGAGAGACATAGATCATTCACAATGGTTACTGGTTAACAGAAGGACTGAATACATGAACGAACTAAAAGGCAGTTAAAAAAAATAAAAACAAGCCTCAGAGTTTTGAGAGAAGGAAGTTGCTTAATAACAGACACATTGAATGTAAGAGTGTGTGTGGTGCGTGCACGTGCAAAACAGAAGAGAGAGAATGTACCATTGTTGGTCTACAGCCCACACTTTCAAGATGTGTGCATGGTAATTACTGGTTCCTAAACCATCATGCATCACAAATAATCACACGGGCCGGTTCAGGAGCCCAGCACTGCTGGTAATACAAGTTGATCTCTATCCATTTCTCTCAAAGTATGATAATGTATTCCATTATCAATGGCACACCTTTCAGTCCAGCCAATGAACAAAAACAAACAAAGCAAATCAAGTAGACACATTTTGACTTAACTAATAGCTAAAAGAGACTAACATGGTTGTTATTGTCATAAAGGAACTTAACAGAATAGGGGGCCCAACACATTTATGAGCTGAGTCCCAGTTGTAGAAAGCTTGCTGTGACCAGTGCTGCCCTTGGTCCATCTAGAAGCTGCCTGAACAGCTGTGGCGTTGGCAGGCGAGGCCTAGCGAGCTCACATACACATACACAGAGCTCAGGTTGCATAAAGAGAAGGTTGGATTGTGCAATAACCTGAAGACTTTGAATACACCACCTCACAATACAACTGTTATGTACGTGGTGATGGTGGTGGAGGGGCAGAATAGTGAGGGAGAGGACAAGCAAAAACATGCATGGGGAAACAAGCTGGGGTTTAAGAGTGAGCCCTGCATACCTGAGATGTACTGCAGACTGCAATATCACCACTCTCAAATACTCACCATGTTTTGCCCCATAATAATACATGATCTATTTACAGGTATTCTTAAAAGTGGACGGCTCCATCTTCCACATCAAATACAGGCGTGTGTATTTAGACACTCTTTTGTTTGCCTGTCACCTAAATACTCAAATTCAACTCAGGTCATGAGACTGCTATGGCACAGAGGACTACAGCAGCCTACAATGATAAGCGGAAGAAAACAGATTAGAGATATGACTCAATAAGCCAAAAGTAAATGAGTCTGACCACAGAAGCCAACAGTTACCACTAAAGCACAGTACTGTACAAGCTAATTTACGCAAGGCCAGATATACAGCAGGCAGTACAGGAGTTCAGCGGCTGAAGAGAAACATGCACAGACATGTTAAGATCTGTCACTTCACAGAGGCATAAAGAAAATGTATAGTGGAATTATAGTGGTCATTAAAAGCAAGTAACCACACAAAATTAAACATCAACATTGCTAATGTACACTATATTTGATTTTTTAATGTACACTACATTTGATTTTTTCCTAAAATATTTGAAATGGAAGGTACAGTGCAAGACCAGTGGTTAGGTTATTATTGTGGGTTAGGTTGTGTTCAGACAAAGCTGCAATTGTTTCCATGACATTAAACATCTAATGTACAGTAGTCCACACAAGGGCCGTGTGCAAATTGAAACTGTAAACAAAAACAAGTGTAGTAATGGAAATGTGAATTTCAAAGAAAAATAAACTAAATTCTCAAAAAGGTTTATAAACTCGCATGAGGTGATTTTTCAGACAATTTCACAAGGCAATATTTTGTGCAAGTGCAAAGGAAACACATATTTCACATTTAAGTCACATGACATGTTCTGTACACTCTGCACAAGCAGTCAGTTCATAAAGAGCGATGACTATGTGCTTCTCGGTTGGAACTGATTCCCTCAAGCATGATAAGACAGGCAGTCTCAAGCTTTGGATCTACTGTGTAAATTAATTGCAGACTGACTATGATCTCCCAGTCCTAGGTATACTGTAGGGTTTACCTGTCACTCCGTCCATCACATGCCCTCCTCACCTTTCATTCAACACTACCACAGCATGTTGCAATGGATGGCAGCAATTGAAATCACATTGACTATTGTGCGAAGAGAAAACCCAGCTATAAGGACATCAGTTATAACAGTTATATTTCCAATTTCTACCTTCCATTTTCTCATCAATCTATCCATTTACTCACACACACACCAAGTTATATTTTCTCATCTACTCGTCCACCTGTCTCATACACACACACACAATCACACCAATTACTGCCCAATATCTCTCCATCTCTCTATCAGCCCCAATAACCAGTGACCATGTAAATCCTTTAATGTCCATACTTATGGTGCTGCCATAATCCAATCCCTACATGGATATCAAGCTCTACCTCTATGAAATTTAGCTTGCTTAATCTCCTCACACCATTAACGCCCAATGGATAGCACTGTGGCCACACAGCAAAAATGTCCCAGGTTCGAATCACAGGTTAAACTCGCCAGTCAGTTAATCTGGAGTTGGTCCCCGGGCGCTGCACTGCCCACTAACCTGACAAGACCAAATATCTGTGTCTGTTAGACGCTGAAACCACACCTAAACCACGGCCATAGCTAAACTACGACGCTGATTGGCAACAAACTAGGTTTACCGGCCTGAATCAACTTGATTTCCAAGCTTTCCAGACCAATTCTCGCGGCGAAGTGAAACTGAGAGCTTGCGAGATAAGTATGGTCTCGCGAGGCTAGCTGCCCACTGCTCCCTTGAGGGATGGGTCAAACGCAGAGAACGAATATCACTAGATGTCTGTGACAATAAAACACACCTTACTTTACCTTATGTGGTGTGTACATGTACAGTAACCCTAACCCACCACATAAGATAAAGTAAGGTGTGTTTTATTGCTTACAGGAAAATGTCGAAAGAAAGAAAGAAATACATGATCAGGTCCTTGGACTGTTGGCTGATATCAGCCAAGCTGTCAGACTTTCTTGCAGTCATATGAATATTAAACATGCAAAATCCTAATAACATTTGGAACATTTATTTTTTTACAGCAGCCTAAAACCAGTAGTAACAAACTGAACTGTTTGCATTTCAACATGATAGCTATTGTACTGGATTAAACACCGAGTCAACAGGCTCAATGTTGGCAGAGCTAAGCAGCTCTACCGTAGGCCTATATTTTGACCCACTGCATCGATGTCTGACATTAAACTGCAGTGTTGGTTGATCAAGGCAGAGAGGCTTGCGTTAACTGTTGGTCTGTATCTTCCTGGAATAGTCTCTTCTTGAAATCTTAAACAGATTCAACCTCCAGATCACGACAAATTTATGGATATGCCATATGCGTGTTGCTCGCCTGTTCAGTTTCCTACAAATCGCTTGTCTTCTCTTCTTCATTTAGCCTACTTATTAACAAAAGGCATAGACTACGGCATATACAGTACTTTATATGATAATGCAAACGCTAAAGTACTGTACTTAGTAAAACTAAGTTGTTGACGCATACATTGTAAATACGGTAGGCAAACATTCAGTATTCGTGTGGCTGTATTCAGGTATGTAAAATGTGTCCATGCAGGCACCCCATGGTATTTAATGTTCTTTAACATTATAAAATATAAGATAATTATCCAACATTACTTATTCAAAATTATTTATATTAAACAAGTATACAGGCAGGAATAGTGGAAGCAAGTGAAGCAGGAGAGATGGCAGAAAGAGAGAGGAGTAGGAGAGGAAATATGAGGAGAGGAGAATGGAGGCGTACAGAGGAAAGAAAACAGTAAGAACAGATTATCAGGCTGGGACCCTACATGAGATGAGAATCCAACGCTTAATCAATAATGGCTGTACCACATCAATCATGGTGAGTATTCAATATTCCATTCAATGTTACACCATGCTGTATATTTACAATATTGTAATGAATATTCTGTAAAGATAAATGCCCACTGATTGCCGCCAACTGTTAATATGCAGTGTGAGAGGCAGACAATAGTGTAAAGTTTGTTAAATGAAATGTCATATTTGTCATAGTTTAAAATGACGATTGATACACACTCCGACCGCCAAAACACGCACCATCCAGGTCTAACAAAAATCTATCCCCCACTGCTTAAAAAAAAATCTTAGAGGAAACACTAAAGCGCATGCACCGAACTGCAATGTGCATACCGAAACGGTTTGATAGGACTACATGTACTGTTACACCCCTACAAAAAACACATAATGTCATCCCAGGTTGTCAAAACAGGCCAGATATAGGCCTACTAATGATTCACATTAAGAGGAAATTACTGGTTCTATTCTCTTTTGACTGTAGTACAGCCACACAAATTTCCCATATTGAACTATGTGGTCAGCTAAGCATGGGCCAAGAACCCACCACATTATTACTCACTAGTATGAATCACGAGTATGTCTAGTATCTCTACATTAAAAGAGCACATTCTGGTTAGAAACCCTCCCACCCACTCATACAGGCTTCTCATAGGATCCCACACTGTTCTATACCTCTTGCCATACAGCTGCACAAACTCAACTGTGAACTGGAGCTTCAATTTGTCGAACAAAACACTGGTCTTGCCATCAATTGCATGATTTACAGGCCAATAGGGCCATGTGGATAAAAATCCCTCTCTGAAGGATTAATACCATACAATTGTCATTTATAACTGATCCAAACAAATGCATATAAATTAACAATGAGGCCATCTTTTTAATTTCAGCAGTCTAGATTTCACCAGTACACCTTCGCCATGCCATCATGTAGGCGTTATAGCTACCGCAGAGCGTAAACACAGCTGTGTTTGGGCTTGGACAATATTTTCAATGAAAAGTTGGGCCACGAACGCCTGGTGCTAACTAGCAGGCTGTATCAAGCTAGCAGGCTGGATAGCTATGTATGTGAATACTCAGGGACTAGTTGTAGTACAGGCTACCACAGAATGACAACTTATCATTTATTATAGCATTATTAGCACTTCCAGTCCAGCCGATATTATACATTGAGTACACCTTTACCTATAACTGCCAAAACATACAGTATAGAGAGCCAAAGTCACTTCCGCGTTATGGGACCTTAGTTTGGAAAATAATATGTATGGTAGTCAACGGCAAGAATACAATTATTTTTAGATCCCGTTTGCTTTGTGACACGAAGCACACATATGTTTGACTATTTTAAAGAAAATTATTGGAGTCAAGAAAGTCTCAGTTTGTCATGCATTTGTCGAAGTATAAGACTCTGAAAAAATGTAATTAGTAAGACTACAAACCTTGTGTCGTGAAAGTGTCATGACGTTTTTGCGCCACAATCCGCAAGCCGGAGAGAGCATTGTTTGGTGATGTGTTGTGCGAGACGAAAGCTGTAGTTCATTGAGCGGTTACACACAAAACTAAAGATTACTTTTTTATAGACAAACAAACTGCAACATTCTTGATATAAACAATTATATTTTATATACACACACGTGTATTTCGTGTCACAATTCAAACGGGAACTAAAAATATGATTATTCTCGCCGTTGACCACCATACACATTTTTTCCAAACTAAGGTCCCATAATGAGGAGTGACTTTGGCTCTCTATAGAGGCTAATGCTATGCTTTCAAATACCAGGAAGTCAGTAGCATCACGTAGCAACAGCCACTGAACTAGAGTATAACCTCAGAGCTCTAAAGACCAAATTTAACAGATTAATAGTTTAGACTATGCCTATCTATGACTATTCATTCCAAGGCAGCATGTTCCAAGGATCCTAATGGAATGGGCAGGCAGAGTTGGTCCTCCTGGTTAAACATGAACAGGCTATTCTTTAACAGGACTGTCACTGACTGTTTGGATTGGATGCCTGCACTCAAATTAAAAGAATGGGATGTCTTAAAGACCTCAGATTGAAGAACAACAATGCAGATTCTGTCCTGGTTGTGGAACAACGGACCAGCTCTTTACTCTCCCAAGGATCCTTTAGGGGGCCTTGGAGTATGCCCATCCGGTCTACATGTGTTTTGTGGATCTAGAGAAGGCGTCCAGGCACGTCCTCCTGGGAGGAGGCCTTGGGGAAGACCCAGGACAAGGTGGAGAGATTACATCTCCACACTGGCCTGGGAACGTCTCAGGATCCCCCAGTCAGAGCTTGCTAATGTGGCTCGGGAAAGGGAAGTTTGCCCTTGCTGGAGCTGCTGCCCCCGCGACCCGACTCCGGATAAGCGGAAGATGGATGGATGGACAAATTCAGCATTGGCACTCACATATGGGCTCGTATATATAGAAATACATGACCACGCATGCCACTTTGGACAGGTTTTGACCTTTTTGGTTTTATTACAGAGAGTAAAGTACAAAAAAAAAAAGTACCGTTGGGTACCGGTTCAAATGTGAATGGTACCCAGCCAAGCCTAGTTGCTATACAGTCAGGGCCAGGCTAAATAAGAGCAGTAGCAATATTTAAAAGATTTAAGAACCTTTTAAAAATGTTACCCGAGAACAAAACTGCAAAAATAAAGTAATGTGAGCATTATAGGTTTGGAGATAACAGAGTTGTACGAGGCTGACTACAGTAAAGGTTATAATACAGAAGTAGTAGACCTGCATAACTATTATGATGTGATGATGAGTTGTGCTGTCATACGTTATTATCCCAATTAAATACTGAAACATAATTTATACAGTAGGCGACTGTATGTGACACAAAAATTACTTATTTTGACTGATAAAACAAAAATGGTTGGCGGGTAGATGTTTTGACTACCACCAAAACTCAAAAAGTTTATTTCGGACCCTGCCTCTGTCACTTGTTCTTGCTGGTCAGAAAGGTTCCTCTTTTAGTTCTTGGACATATTACAAATTCCCATGTCGTAAAATCTAGATAAATCCAGTATTTAGAGCCTGGTATTTAAATGAAATGGCATGTTTCAGCTGCCGCATTTATAAAAATCTGATCAATCTTCCAACACGAACGGGTTCATGAATCAAATGTAAATGTGTAAGATTATTTCTCTTCTCAGATCAGCGCTTTATCTTGAAACATGAACCTCTATAGCCCATCTGGCCTAATTCATAGAACACTTAATGAAGGCTACACTGGCATTTTATTGTACAATTAACATTTTAGCAAAACAACATAGGCCTAATTAAAATCCATCTAAATGTCCAAGCACTGTGACCTTGTAGACTAGCCCATTAGGCATTTATATTCAGCATTTCAACCTGAGTGTGACTGTTAACCTTTGGACACTTTGCTTAGTCTACAAGTATATTTATGAGACTAGATTAAACTAGAAGGCCATTCTAACAAACAAATTGCCATGCTGTGAATTGGTAATGAGAGGCATAGGGAACATAGAAAATAAATCTGTGGTCCCTCATAGCTTGCTACATCAACACTAATGAAATGCTTACCATCATCAACCAACACATTAAATTGATGGCACTCACAGCTTAGCACAACGCCATTAAAATAAATGCCACTGTTCCTCCCTAAATTGTTTATTCTGCTTCCATCATGGTAGCAACAGCAAATCATTTTTCCAGAAATCTTTTACAATAACTGGCCTGTCAAATACTTTAGTGAAAGGTGTGTGAAAGGTTTTACAAATGCATCCAAAAGTTTCCATCCGTACCAACTAGGACTGGGTTAGGCCATTTTATATTGAAAGTCCTTGCTACAAAAGAGCAAAACTTGTCTGGGTTGCAGATCGCCAGTAAAGCAGTGGGAGGTGTGACATAAGTTATAGATGAACAGAGGGGGGTAAAGGCAAACAAAACCAAATAAAGAACAAGTTGGCTCTGCACCCTCCATAGATATTATTTTTGAAAACATCTCCTGGTTGACTGCCAGATTACCCCAACTCCTATCCTGTCCTGTCCAAATGGAATCACCTATGCGTTAGCAGGTGCAGTTTATTCTCATTATTACTACTTAACAGTACAGTCCCTATTCCACCTCAGGAGCATCTAAAAACAGTTGCCCAAGACATAAATATTAGCCCTGGATATCATGGTTTTCCAACCTGCACCGTTTGACAGTCATTATAGTGTAACTGCCTGCACCCCAGTGCTAAGCCTGACTCCACCCACTACAACTTTGACAAATGCATCAAAAAATTGAGTAAGGGGAGGGGCTGAGAGGGGGACCCCCAGATTAATGTTAACATTTGAATTTGATCACATGTGTAAACCAGCCAGGTCCTGGGGTTTTTAACAGATATGACATGTAGTTCTGTTTTCAGTCCATAAAATGCAGATTTTTATAAAAACGTGAATTTAGTCAATATTAACACCAGCATTGATGTGTCTCATTACAGATCAATCTCAAAATACACAGTTTAGGGTGCAGTTACACTTTAAGAGTATGCAAGTTAAAAGGCACAAGTTGCTGTGTGTAATGGTGAGCATGACATCAAATATGTCCTGATGTGTACTGTAGCGTGGCGTTTGCTTGTAGTCTGCACATTTAATATGACGGCTAAAACACTGAGCATAGCGTCGCCCTCCTGTGACATTACCTAACATGCAACTTTCTTCTGTAATTCTATTGTTTCCTGTGAACAGAACAATCTTTCTGTTCATTCATCATCATTCACATGTAGTAGTTATTGTGCGTGCTCACTGTTATTGTTGAATCAAACCCTCTTCTTCCATTTATTTAAATGTGACATTGTTTTCTATGTAATCAGCATTATAATTAAGATAATGCAAACGTTTGGAAAACAATGTAAAGGAGACACTGGCAAAGCACATCTCAACACAACAGTAATAATGCCACAGTAAATTTTGCAGAATCAGCAACACCTCTATGGGTGTCTGTGGGACTAAGATTCTGTTCTACAAATCAAATATGTTTTGTGTTACATGCGCTACTCTGCAATAGTTCCATATTACACATGCCACAATATATATAAATGTTGCGCAATAACAGTATTAGACCATATTTGGTTCTGACATAAATCAATCATAAAAAATGTTTGTGGATAATGTGGTATATTTTGCATGTACAAATTATGATTACAAAGTCATATTTAGTAGTAATCTGTTCTTAAAATTAGACACAATAGCTGTGCATTACAGTGACAGATTTAGAAGATAATGTTGAGTAAAAACATGAATTGTAGCACAGAATTGCATACATCAGATTCCTATTAGGTTTAGGCTAGGTTAGAAATAACGCAGCTTTAATAATTGTAAGATTTTAATTAGAAATATTTAAATTCCAGGGAGATAAAAGATTTTTTTTTTAAATCAAAGTTTATTTGTAACGACGTTCATTAGAGAACACTTTGGTATTTGATTGTGAATACTGAAATTCTAATTAAAATTAATATTGTATTGCTTTGCAGCGCTGTCATCCCAGAACTGGAGCATGGTCCGTATGACCTCGCAGCAGCCAACCAAATGGCAGGCAAACGTCAAGAAAACGACTGCGACCCAAAATATGTGGCACGGACGGTAGAGGATTACGTCATCGAAAAAAATAGGACGTTTCATTACAGCTAACCTAGCATCGATCCTAAACTATGCAATTAACGGACTTTCACTATCAGATCAGAGTTAAATCGAATCATGTATTCATGCTAAACGGTACTATTATGATCAATGATCATATGTTGGTCGCAATAATTGCAATAAACAGATATATAGCAATAGGCCCTCTGGAGTGTCATTTCCAGAATGTAACATAAATATGAATATGTCGCAATAGGCATATCCTTTCATGATTTGCAATTGTGACAAATGATCCGATCTAGAGCAAATTAATACAGTAAAATATAGGAGAATGCTAGAAATTGCGTACAGTAGCCTACATGTCATACCCATTAGAAAGGCTAACAAGAACAATCAACCATATAACATACTGTCAATATTTAATATAGAGCGCAATGCAAGCTATTTGTCTCGACCTAACCTGACTAAAAGAACACAAGCCGTACACCCCACTAAAACAATGAAAAACAAAATAATCACTACTAGGCACAGTGGTTCACGGTTTCACAGCTCTATAAAGTACTGTAAACTGAATAGGATTGAATGGGCTAAATAACAGCTAGCTTAAAAAGCAAGCTACAGAGCCAGTAGCTATGATATATAATTCGCTCAATTAAAATAAAAATCCCAACTCAAACATGCCCTATTTGGAATTCCATGTTGCCAAATTAATGCGAAGTTACCACAACGTAACTGGTCATTATTTGCTCGCTCGGGAAACTTGCAAAAAAGTGACAGTGCTAAGCTATCTGGCTAACGTTAGTCGGGTGTCCGTTCTCACCGTCATAAACTGTTCCAGGGGCGTCCAGTTTTTAAGGAATGGGGGTTTGCTGTAGGAGGAAAGGGTTCGTGTCTGGGTGATAAACCCTGAACATCCAAGTTCAGTTCACCCGCTGTGAACTCTGCCGACGAAACCTGAGCATCATCTTCATCACTTGGGAGAGCCAGCCGCCACTTCACACGCATCCGACAGAGCGGCCTCCTCCTCCTGCCTGGATCCTGCCACTCGCTCCGCGAAGACGAATAATCCACCAGCTAGAAGCCCCCGCGGTAACCATGGGCTAGACACCACTACCAGTTGTCATAGCAGGCCGATAAATTGAGATATATAATCCTTCGAGCATGTACAAAATTAATATATGACCAGCATAAATGTTTAAAAAAAAAACAAGGATTTCACTCCGCAGAATAGACCGTATTTGTCTCAGACTTTCCCAAAGCTCACTCGGTCTGTTGTCAGTGCTTACTGTCTCTGCAGCTGCTTGTCTGCCTTGCAGTACAGAGCAGTATAAACAGCAGAGCAACGTAATGGCGCAATCCTAGCGTCACTAGTGCACAGGGGCGGGACCAATGAGCGGGAGGCGCGGTATTGATTGATTCTATGTATTTTTAAAGAAAAGAAAAGAAAAGAATGCAGATCCTGCAGCTGCCGAAAACAACAGCCATATTTTATTACGTTAATGACAAGTATGATCCGCAGTTCACTAAACACAAAAGGCGCGCACGTGTGTGTGTGTGTGTGTGTGTGTGTGCGTGGGGGTGACTTAAAGACTAAGACCTACAGAATTACAGAACAAACATCGATTAGTAGGCCATTATTTGACATGCATTATTACTAGTTACAATATAGGTGGTGGTATATTATCAATAGCAAATGGCAAAATTAGAGGTTAGACTATGGCCTATTCGGCATATGTTCGAAACACAGGCGAAATCAACCGCAAAGCATTTAAGACAAGCATATTTCTCCCAATTTGAATGCCGACATACTGGTGTCAATTGTAAGGATCTACCGCCTTGGTCAGGTGACATAACATCTTGCTAGAAAATATTGAATGAGGTTGGTTTAAAAATGAATGGCCCCGACAGTTGTCACAAAGTGCAGAATAAGCCAATATATTTTTATAACAATAAATCAGAATGAATGTTTTGCCATAGGTGCATGATTCGGAATAAATATAATTATTGGAACACGATTAATCGCAATTTAGTTAAATAAACGACATCTATTAAAAACGCAATCTTTACATTCGGCAAGCGATAGCGAACAATGGATATACTGCCCCCACGTGGACATAATTATTCTGTGTCACTGAGTGATGCAAGCAGTGCTGAAAGGAAGAGAAGCCCGATTTGTTTACATTTTTATCTGAAAATCCAATCTAGTCAGATTTGACATGATTACAATGTCTGTCAAATGTGATAGGCTCATTTATTTTATGTGTATGCTATGTTAATGTTGCTATCTGAAGTCACCAGTGAGAATAAATTGAAAGTTTGGTTTCAAAATAAGTTAATTTATATTAAAGTACTATTATCTAAACTTTGATATGGGAATAATTGATAGCTAATGTAATTTTACTTTTGATTATGTTATGTTAATGTTGTTAAATACAAATACTTAGTATACTTATTTACTGTATACTAGTTCCAAACTTGACATAGCCACAAACTGCAGTTTTTATGGTGCAAATCATTAAATGTTTTGATTGTTTTGTTTGGTGCTTCAGAAATGGTGTCATGGTGCTATATACACACACTGGAACTATTTTAGTGGATTCATTAATCCGCAAAGTATTCATAGCGCTTCACTTTTTCCCATTTTGTTATGTTACAACCTTATTCCTAAATTGATAAAAGATATTGTTTCCTCAAAAGTCTACACACAATACCCCATAATGGCAAAGTGAAAAAAGCTAGTGTTTTGCTAATTATTTTTAAAAAAATCACAACAATCAGAAAGGAGCTCAGGAACATCCTGTTTGCACTGGTCATCCTTGAGCTTTTTCTACAACTTTATTGGAGTCCACTTGGCATTATATTTTCATGGTAAACACATTAGATTGCAAACAGCGCCACACAGTATATCATTGTCAGATGATTATCTAGCTGCTGTTTATCTGCATTGCTACAAAATTAATGCATACATGTGCTACATTTAAAACAATTCACTTGATTCAAAACAGGTTAAAAAAAGAAAACATGGCAATGGCAATACAGTGGTGTCAAACATTGAGCACTCAACCTAACCATAATAGACTGTACAGTAACAGTATAAAACTATATTTATGGGATAGATTATATAATTTTCATAATATCAATGTCCAGGTGACACTGACATACAAAACAAATCTATTATCTTTCTGCATTATATAACAAAACATGATCATGGTGTTGTAGAAATATCAATGGCATTGCTAAGAAAGCTTTTGAATAGTAAAAAACTATAAAGCCAGTATAACCAATAAGATGTCCATTTAAAGTGACAGCATCCCCATCCCTGCCACACCCAATGCCTCTCACACAAGCTCTTCATGCCTTCTCCTCTTTCAGCAGTCGTAGGATGCTGTCCCTCCTGGATGTGTACGGGGCATGCTGCAACTGCAGCAGGTGAGCTGGGAACAGGTTCCCGCTGGGCGCGTACATCCGCTCTCCCTTCTGGCCCATGAGAGCGCGCAGCGCCCTGTTCCTGGACAGGACCTTATCATAGAACTCCACCCCACCCTTAGCGTAGTCGCGCGACACTCCCGCCGCGCGCCTGTCCGAGCTGTAGTCTACCCACTGGCTGACAGCGTCTGAGGTGAGGAGGTACGACACGCCGCCCAGCCCCAGTGCCAGAAGATTTGCGGCTCCTCTGAACAGCGCCGGTCCGGTGTGAAGCCCCAGCGTCTGCTTCAGAAGCACGCTATAGACCCAAACACTGCCCAGGCACACCGAGGCGACAGCGGCGCTTAGAATAGGTCCCCCAGAATCCAAGCGGGACACCTCCCGGGCTATGGCAAACCTCTGCGCCTCTGGAGAGAACAGCAGCGCCTCCTTTAGGGAGCTGCCGGTATCACTGTACCACTCTAAGGTCTGGCCATTGATGAAGATGGTGTGGTTAGTGATTCCGCCAGTATCATCTGCTGTGCTGTTGAAATTGGCTGGGATGCCAATTTGAGCCCCAGCTGGAAGCCATGGGACCCCAGCACCGACCGGATGGAACCCAAAAGAGGCAAATGAAGAGTAATTTTTGGGTGAGCTGATGCCATAGTCCTTCAACACCTAAAATAACCATACTTCAATAAGTAAAATACATTATACAAGTTTCTTCAAGGATCACAGACTGAATGTTTTTCCTTAGATTTTAAAAAGGTTTAAGATATTATTATTATTATTATTATTATAGTAAACATAAAAAACTAAACAAATACAGTTAACACATCACCTCCTGGAAGACGTCCTCTAGCTTTTCAGAGAGGCTGACTTGTTCTCCATTGTACCAAGCTTGGTAGAGCTGGCGGTATGAAATATCAGGGAAGATGTGGTAGGACATGTTAGCTATAAAGACTCCGCCACAGCTTGCAATGAGGAGTGGCGTACGGTACTTTTGAAGAAGCACTGCATACTTCAGAAATGATGCCATGTTGTTGATGTTAAATTTTCTTGTGTAGATAACTTTCCTCCAAAATGCTGTCAGCTTCAGTGGGTGGTATCTGCAATAGAGGCCGTACCGTGAAAGACAAGACAGTGTGAGTATGCTAATTGGCATATACAACTGTATTGTACTGTATTTCATTGAATGGACCTGTATTACCATTGCATAGTCTTTCTGACACTTAAAGTGTTTGTGTGTAGTTAAAGTACAAAGATAAGCCATACAGATAAATAAACAAGTGTCTGCTAATCTAATGAAACAGTTATTGAATCGGTTATCTGGCACTTGAATATCTGTCTGGGGGAATGTCAGTAAAACCGAATTATATGGCTTATAGACTACATAAGAATAAACACCCTTACCGGTAATCACGACCACACCAAGCCAAGACTGAGTAGTGTAGGGCACAGTAGCTGTGCTGTGCTGTAGCTGTAGCTGTAGCACATGCTAGTTGTAGGCTACCCAAGTAAACACAGGACAGTTCAATTGTAGACTGCCTATATAAACAGCCATGTAAACATTTTCTATAAAAACATATTGTTTTATTGTGTAATATGTTCTATATTTTGATCAAACACTCACATGTCCTGGAAATCATTGAAAGGACAGCTAATGCCATGTCAAACGCAGTAAAGCGTTTTAGTTGTCGTTATGTCGTTATACGGCAGTTTTGCGACAATACTGTATGTCTTTTTTTCTAATGGCGCCGTCAGTCTACTACTCATACATACAACAGCTCGGCACGGCTTCAATACTTTATTTTAACCAATGTCTTTAATGTGTCAGCACGGTTCCTCAGTATGTCGTTATATTGGATTTTGTAAATGTTTCGTTCTTGGAGCTACCGTATTGTAATTTCACGCTAGGGGGTGTGTTTCTGCACCATACGGTTGTACAAGTCTAAATTACCGGTACTATGATAAATAATATAATAAAGACAGAAAGAAACTTGTAAGGCCTACCAGTACCATGCCTACTGTGAGGTGAAAATGCATTCATGGGTGGTAATAGAAAACCTGCCATCTATTAAACTAGGCTATGTCTAAAAAATATCTGACTAAACAATTAACAGTTTTTTAGTAGGTATGGTAATTTGTCATATATGTCAACCAAATTAATATGTTTGAACCGTTTTTTGTTTATATTGATTTTCAACCGTTTTAAAAATGTTTGTATGAAGTTTGAACACTTAAATTACTGCATATCCGCTAATGGATAAAACATATCAAAATGTACAAAGTATAAAGCCTGAAGTGTCATTTTTACTCATGAATGAGTTTCATCAGTATGTGTAAAACTTGGAAAAAAACAACAATTTAGTTGGGTCCTTGTCTCAACTCATTAAACTCATTAAAACCCTTTCAGAGGCATAGAACTATGCACTCAGAGGTAAAGAGCTGCCATGAAAGTCATAAATTCCAGGAAATAATATAATCTGCCTTTTCTGAAGTTGATAGTGTTAATACAAATTAAATGTCCTTTTCTTTTAGTGAATTTTCTATGAGTTAGTTAGGTCATGTCTGACAAGGTGACAAGCTCACATTGTGTCAACCCTATTGCCACAAAAGCATGCACTAAAATGTGTATTTGTTTGACATTTTAAATATACATAATATCAAAACATTTTAGCATCTCATGGATGCACACCTTATTGTGTCATGACCGTGGTAAATGTCATGACACCAAGATCTGCATTCATGAGCTAGTAATGGCTGCCAACAATTTTGTCAATCCTGTTACCGTCATTAATCATATAGCCTACTTTTGCCAACCCTGTTATGATATAAAGGTACTGCAACAGAATTAACAAAGGTCGATGTCTATTGTGTGTACGTGTGTACATGATTATTATATATTATTACCTAATATGCACACTTGCTTGGGGTTTATCCAAAATATCATCGTTTTCTCTTTATTATACTGATAGGGATAGACTACAATGTGCTGGTGTTATTGTCCTATGATATATATTAATACATTATAAATCTATATACTAAAATCTTTAAGTACATCATTCTCCAGAAGATTCTGATTCGTCATGCTGAATTAAATAATTAATGAAAATCTCATTATAACTCCATAACTTTAACTTAAACAAGCAATATAACCTACATGATCACTGTTGTCAACCCTGTTACATGCATAATATTCTAATATAATTAATAAACTAAAAAACCCAAATATTAAACTAATTATGTATGTTAAGTAACATAAACAAATAATATATATTATTATATATATTATAAATTATATATATACTGTATATATATATATGAATATGAATATATTCATATTTTATTCTTAAAACAGAAGATGCAATGGAAGTGTAAATTATTGAAAATGAACATACTGTATTCACCAGTAGAAAAAAGACATCTTAATATTCTCACGTTACAAACACTCTTATCAAGGGAAATTTTATCTTTCATAATATATTTCTTGTAAATATTGACTTAAACCATTTTCAAACAGTAAGTTATTTGTTGGTAACAGGGTTGACAAAACACATATGTATGTATTTTGGGCTTAAAAACTTAAAAAATAGTAATTTGAAACAATAAGAATAGGAAACAGCACGTTTTCATAGAATGACCCCAATAGTCACTTGAACGGTCCCTGACAGCCTAAATAGTGCAGACGAGAATAGCATGCATACAGCAACATCTGCTACTTTTCTAAACTAAACCTCACCTTGTAGCGTATACAGTACCTGTCAGAAGTCAAAGAAATATGTTTATTTCTTATTATCTTAAAAAGGCAATGTAATTATTTAACATTTTGATCCTTTATTTCCATACACATATTAGATAAAGGTAGCAGAAGAATATAGGCTTTATGTTGCAATCTAGTTTGTTTTATCTCTGAGGTGACAAAATGCAAGCTGTTCATTTTTGTTCTCACAGACTGAATGATGGAACCTATATGCATTGTACAGCTGAGGAAGTGAAAGCTGAACAGTGTGTGACTAACTATGAAAACTTAGATGGAAATTGGTAATAAAATAGAGACTGATATGATGACACTGTGTGGAGTCACGGTTTCATGTTGGCAATTAACTGACATTGTATGCCATTTGTTCTCGTTGGAGATTTCTAAACATTTTACAAAAGGGTAAGCAGGTCGCCGGCCCAAGCCTTAAGTTACAAGAATTTAATGGCAGGATTTCGTAACTTGACTGAACAGAGGGCTTGTTTATCTATCTAACCAGTGTTTATGGTAAAATACTGTAATACAATATGGCATTCTTTTCTCGCAAATAGGTATCTTATTGAAATTTTGGGTGAAAAATAAAAAAAATAAGAACAGGCACCCATTGTCCAGATTCCGAACAACAGCTACACTGCTACAATATGCATACATTTGAATATCCTGGAATAACCAGACCCAAAATTAACTTTGTGAAGATGTTCTGGAGTGGACACGCTCCATTAGAAAGTGTGTGCAGACCACAGTCATTGCCTCCTACTCTGCGTAGACCTCTGGTTAATTTTGAAACTATTGTACAGCCTTTAACCAGGCATGCTAGCTGTTTGTATCGCTTCATCTCTACCACCATTTCAAAACACTTGCTTGAATTTAGCATCAACACAGTTAGCCACCCACATTGGAGGCTGATTGGTCCGCTATCCATGGTAGTGCAAACTCTAGCAAACAGGGTTTCTAGACTATAATCTCAGCAAAAATTTATCTGAGAGAAGTAAGAGCATGAATTAATCACACAGTAGCCTAATGCTTGCTACCGTAATAAAATAGCAAAATTAGATGAGGTGGTTACCTATCATGCAATAGGCTACAGCGTGCTAGCCTTAACTAAAATGTAATCCAAATACTAGCAAATCAGTATATGCATGTAGCAATGTATTCTCAAAGCAGCAAAATATTTGTTGTCTGATAAATGAAAAACCAGTCATCGTGGTTGAGCTCTAAGAACGTTTGTCAATACTATCTGCGTTTTGCCAGACAGTGTGTAGCAGGACCAGCCAATAAGAGCAAAAATTGCTTACTGACTGACTGATTGATTTACCTTTTTAAAAAGTGCATGCACTACATTCTAGAGTAGGTGGTCGTAATGCACCATGTAGACAGTAGGTGGCCGTAATGCGCCAACATTGGACCACACATTTCTGTGGAGTTTCACAGAGGAACCTTGCATGCTTAACTGTATCTTGGCCCATGGTGTTGGCTCATGCCCGCGGCCTGTGCTTGCCTTACTTGTTTTGATCATCTTTTTGATTCTTTCTTTTATCTGCTCCTGGAGGATAGGCGATGTGCCTCTATAGGCATACATTTTTTGAACATGACACCAGCTCTGACAATGGCAGTGGGAATTGATGAAACCATAGTATATATTTCTGTAAGATTACCACTGACATAACATAATATATACTGTATATAAAATAAAACATGCAAATGCTCTTGGGGGCCCTCTGGTAGTCACAGCACTAAGGCATTTAGTTTGCTTATGCTTTCGGCTTGGCTATACGTTAGGTGTCTTTATGCTTTAGAGTAGACTGACATAATTTAGGTAGTCTGTTTATGGTGTGCTTTGCCACATTGATCCTTATCTTATACAAATAATTTAGTTTTTTGCTGTTTCAGTAGCCTTTCCTTATTGATATGATACATATGACATGATATTCCCCCTTAAACGTCTGCTAGGCATTGTACTTCAGTAGTAATGATATACCATAGGGGCCATAAGTCTGCTCTGCTACAAGTATGATATGATAGCCAGGCAAGTGAAAGAGAAGTTTTGTCTACAGGGATCAATAATGTTACACATTTTGTCAGCTCTCTGGGGTGACGTCAATTATTCCCCCTGGCAGAGATATCTAATGATGCAATATGCAATGTTTGCAATCAGGTGTTTGTAATTAGAGAGATTTTCAATCGGAATATCAATGAATTTGAATAAATCATCCAATTACAATGCGGTACGATAGCTTTGCATGTGTTTGTGTGATCTTTCTTATAGTAGGCTACAGAAAAAGATCAAGTCAGAGGCTTTGATCTTACTGGAGCAAAAACAGCTCTCTACTGTCTCTATGGAAACAGGCAGGAGGCAAAGGAAATGTGTGTGTGTGTGTGCGTGCGTGTGCGTGTGCGTGTGTGTGTGTGTGTGTGTGTGTGCGCGCGCATCTCCTTCTCTTAGACACTTGGCACATCAGCCACAGTCAGGTTTACCTGACAAAGCTATTCCATTCTATTATTTGTGGAATTTTTTTTATTTATTTAAGATTTGTGTATTTTGTTGAATAGTTTCAGGTCAAGTTTTATATTAAGTACAAGTGTACTATATGTCTAGCTTGATTTGTTCAAATGCTTTTAGATTATAACATATTGTCAGTGCAATTCTCATGGCTACATCAGGCTGTGTGGCTTTTACAGTAAGTGATTACATTTAGTGTATTGTGATTGTGCGTCATTCCAATCCTGTTTGTACCCTCTCAAGATGTTAACTCAGACAGTAGAGAACAGTCAAGAATAGAGATGCACGTCATAAGTCTCTAAACCTTTATTTTAAGAATAGCATTTTATATTAACAACCTGTTACAGTGTATAACCCTTGCTTGGCCCAAACCATTTCTAAACAAAATGGAAACATCTGGAAAGAGTGAGAAGTTACAAAGGCAAAGATATACTGTCAGAGGCTCTCTGAAACCATATTCAACCCTGGGTCTCCATATGGGCATGTGCGATGCCAAAGGACTTGTGTGCGTCGTTTCACCCTCTACATCCCATTTAACACCCCCATTACTGTATACTGTATGTTGCCATCTATCATTCAGCAATATGGACCGTGTATAGCTCATCTTTCCATGCTCCATGTTCCATGCTCCATGTGAGATTGTGTGTACTTGTGAATATAATTATGATTCTTACATTCCCACTTCATATAAGGTTTGATTTGTGAGTGTTCATAAAATTAGCATGCTAGTTTTTAAGAAAACCTGTTCTTATACCATACATTAAAATAAACAATATTACAAATGTAATTTTTTAAGATATCCAGTGTGTTAGTGATATTCTTTGATTACTGTATTTGCCCAAATATTTTGTAGACAGATAGGAAAAGGGTTTTCATACTGCTATGCCCTCCTAGCCTTAGAACAATCCTGAGAATGTCCCCATCAAAAGAAAAATATGAAGTTAAGAACAAATAAGATCTCATTAACTTGCTTGTCAATCCCATGCCCGTTAAATGAATGAATCAATAATTCAGTTAATCTACCCAACGCCTCTAGGTACATCCTAATCAATAGCCAACACCATGGATAAATAACAATATATTGTCTGTTCTTGCATCAGTACTATTGTTCCATATCCACTCTGAAAACCTGGCCACTCAAAGCACTTTATACTGCCTCACATTGATCCATTCACACACAGATGAATACACCAATGGTCTGTCTGTCTGTCTGTCATTCCTTCTAAATTTGTTCCCTCTTTTTGGTCAACCTTTTGTACATGTAATGCTTGGGGGTGGGTTTCACCACAGGCAGGATTCAAAGGTTTTATTCCAACCACAGGAATACGGGAGATCCGCACTATCGACCAGGACAAGAGAAACAAAAGTGCTCAATACAAGACAGACCATTGGACAGGGACAATGGGGGGGGGGGGGTAGGGGAAACAAACTAATGAGACAACCAACATACTGTATGGGGTAGAAACATAATTACAAGCCAAACACGGACTGGAGAAACATGGAACACAGGGAAAACGTGGAGAACAAGATTACCAGCCCGGGGCAGACAGACTATGACACCTTTTTTTGCTTGTGTGCCTTTAAATGTGAAATAACAATCAGATTTTCTGGTAAATGCTTAGAGAGTGAAGCGGAAGGGAGGGGAATAGGCAGGCAGAGAGATGTCCATTTCATTTCATGTCCATTAGTCACTATAATGTGAGATTTAAATGGTAAAATCTAATATTGCTTTCTATTGTTCTCTCTATTGATTATACTACTGTATGTGTCTTTGCCATTTCTCTGCCTCTTACATACTTACTTTCAACGCTTACAGCTTACAGTATGACGGAGTCCATAATTACCAGTAAATTCCTAAGTGAGTGCACATTTTTGTGTGTTTGTAATAATAATAATAACAATAATAATACATTCTATTTAGCACGCCTTTCAAAACACTCAAGGACAACTTACATTGCAAATAGGCAAACACAAAGATATAAAACATTTGGCTGAGACATATACTATAATAATAAATATTTGACCGTAAACAATACACATTAAAACCATAAACGATTTGGGAAATATATACAAAATAAATAAAATAAAAGAATAATACATGCTTGTTGGGAGGGCAGGGGAGTCAAATGACCGTGGAACAAATGGTGTATTTTGTGAGATGTGTTTTGAGGAGTTTAGAGAATGAGTTGACTGTGGTGTCGTATGTGCAGGGGAAGGGCATTCAAGATTCTTGGGACAGAGCAGCTGAAGGCCCGAGCCCCCATGATGGAGAGGTGGAATAAGGATAACGAGAAGCCCTGTAGAGGAGGAGCAAAGAGCTCGGGAGGATACAGGAGAAGGTTAGAGAGGTAGGAGGGAGCCAGGTTGTGAAGGGCCTTGTATGTGAGGAGGAGAGTCTTAAAGTTAATACAGAATTGTAAATTAAATCCCAATTGGGGTGATGTGATCTGCTGTCCTTGTGTTTGTGTGTTTGATAGCAAAGTTAGTTCATGTTGGAGGTGATTGATGAGCTTGGTTGGGATGCCAGAAAGAAGACAGTTTCAGTATCCAGATGGGAAATGACAAAGGCGTAGATGAGGGTTTCAGTGTTTGAGTATGAAAGTGAAGGATAGAGTCTGGATATGTTTCGGAGGTGAAAGAAGGATGCCCGGGTGATGGTTTTGATGTGTGATTTAAATGAGAGGGAGTTATCAAATGTGACGTCAAGATTTTTCACGGTTGTTGACAGGAAGACCAGCAATGGGGTTGTCTTGTGTGGAGAGAGTGGATGCGTACACTAACTACTACTATTAAATAATAGTATAATAAATCATAAGTCTTTTTTTATTTTAGGCTGTATTAACCTTCTAGCAATGTGTGAATGTGTGCGCGCACACACACACACACACACACACTCACACACACGCACACACACACACACACTCACTTCAAATTCCATCCTGATCATTCAGATCAGTCTCTTTAAACTCTTTAGCATTTACTTTGTCATAATTTTGAGGACTGCTATTTCTTAGAGGACCAAATCAATAATGGATGAACCCATGAGGAAGCTAATTTAATGTTGCCTTTGTGACTTTTTGGGGGCAATGTAAATGAAGTCATAAATAAATATAAATTATAAATTATAGTATGCATACACAATTTGCCATGTGTAAAACTAACTGACAACCAATAACAGTTTGTTATTATATAGTGTTTTGTTGCAATATTAATATACCTTTTATTTTTGTATTTATTTATTTAGCTTAATTAGTTGTGTGTTTATTTATAGGCTACTCATTTTATTATTATAATATAGTCATAGGCCTACAGTACATGTATTAATTGAAGGAAAAGCTAAATTAGAACTATCAAAAAAATGAAAAAGGTAACACACTAACCTAATTTGTTTTTCTGATAAAAAAATAATCAAAACAGCTTTGTGTTTAATGTATCATCCAGATGTTTTGTATCCTACACAGATGCAGAAATGGCGCTTTGACGTGACTAGGCTACCTCTTTAAAGAAAACGGCATAACGGGATGCACCATTATTGCCAAAAAAGGAGGAACAAAATTGGTTTGTGTAATTTCAAGGACTATTAAACTAAAATTACACAATTGTGAAACAATGGATACTCTGTAAGATACATATCCATTTTCATGTTGAAGACAATTTTGTCTAAAAAGAAATATATGATAACATAGTAACACGAAAAATACACTCCACCCCTTTTGGGTTCTTCTATTTATAGTATCAGCTGTTGCAATATAAAGATTGTCTACAGTACGTATTGTTTCGCGGATGTACAAAGCATAGACCGTATGAAAGGGCGGCGGTGGCGTAAAATCTAGAACAGGGAGATGTGGATTATGTCAGCGTGAAGCTTTCTCTTTTTGCACAGCGACAGCTAATCTCGAAAGCGAAAATAGGTAAGTTGGCTTTCTGTTGGGAGGCAAAGGGTATAGCTTAATGCTGCCACCGCAAGCATGGGCTGTGCGGGAAAACCATAGGATACATTTCTACACTGTTTACATGATCAACAACTTAATGAGTCTTGTCATTGTCAGTCTGCGGTAGCTGAAACCGTCAGACTTCATTCGATTTATAAGCAGGGAGAGAACCGTGGTTCATTCAAGAATATGGACGCCAACGATTCATTTGCGGAAATTTCTTATTGCTGCAAACTTCGGCAAAAGATGAAGGAACCCGTTATTCATGGGCGTTAACTGTCTGTTATACGGCCGCAAAGAGAAAAAAGGGCCCTCGTTGCTCAATTCATTATAGCCTAACATAAGGTGACTGAATTGAAAAACACTCGCCTTTCCTTATCTGTGTAGGCCTATGTTTTATAATTCAAGTTTAAAATCAAGAAAGCAATGGTCAGCAGTGTCCTATCCTAGACTGACTGGTTTAGAATAGCCTATAATAGCGTACGGTATCTGCAAGGTATAGGCCTAAAAATATACCCTGCATTTTCACCAGTTCTCTATTCCTTACAAGATCACAATATGATCAGTAAATAATAATACCACCAGGCATTCTACAATATCCACATAGACCTATAGGCTACCCGCACGAGTGACACACACACACACACACACACACACACACACACACACAAACTGCCAGACAGACTCATGCATATAGGCTACACACTCATCAAATAGGTACACTCATAGAGTCATATTCATCACTATAAATAGCATAATGAAATCACCAGATAATGTGGCTATTAGACAGCAGAAGGTGCAGATCCCGCCGCAGTTTAGATAAAGCTTCATGGAAGTGCCAATGCCAACTTAGGTGGATGCTTGATTAAATCCGGGTTGAATTTAAAACTGTGCTGTTGTAGCACAGATACTCTGCCAGGGC
Source organism: Typhlichthys eigenmanni (assembly GCA_027564635.1). Lineage (NCBI taxonomy): Eukaryota > Metazoa > Chordata > Actinopteri > Percopsiformes > Amblyopsidae > Typhlichthys > Typhlichthys eigenmanni. The sequence continues at coordinate 6,379 of JAODUK010006242.1, read as the reverse complement.
TTTGGTCCCACATATGTAACGGGGTTTCCGTTTTGAATGACATGCAAATGCAAAAATGTTCCACTGAGACCGTTTTGGTCTCATTGCAGTTTAATCAACTAGGACTAGATTACCAACACATGCAATACTGTAGGTGTTGTTATTGCATTGACGTGAGCTCATCATATTTGAGTTGAACCAATTTTTAACTGTGGTACAGTACACTTTTACCTAAATCTCAATCAGAATATGACTGTCCTGCAATTACACATAGCCTGCCCAACATTCCACTGTTGCGTCTTGTGAAAATATTACATTGGTAATTAATGAATACCTTGATATGATCAGTATGAGTTCAGTTTCACTCTCAATAGTCCATTCAACAGGCTCAAAGTCCATCTAAATCCCTTTACTCTTGTATTAGGCTAAATTGAACCCCTTAAAATGCATTAATTCATTTTCAAGACATGGTTTAATGTGGTTATGTCAGTGCTTCTTTCCAGATTCAGGTATTTTCTAGTTTCCCATCACGTCTTGCCTGTAGCATTGATCTTGCATTATGCTGAATATTTTGCATTTATTCCCTCAGACAGTGTATTTGTTTCACCATATTCTATTGCAATCACTCTAATTGAAAAATATCCCAAAATATAACTTTTTGTTAATGTGTTCCAATTTTAATATCTTAGGCTACTTTGAAGAATAATAAAAAATAGAATCCAGTTTAGAGTCTGTCAAAAAGAGTTGGATATGTTTTTTAAGAGCATACAGTATATCTGAACTGAGTTTTCCATGGATTCCTGGTCAGGAGTACTATGTTCAAGAATATATTTCACATGCTCTTATATTGTTGTATTTTGTACAGGCAATTATCCACAACAACAATTGAACTTGTCTTGTATAAAATACTGTACCCTTGTATAAAATACTGTACCTACTGTATCTTCATTTTGTATATGAAGATCCTGTATCCTTTCCCAGGGCAGTGACTTGCTGCTGTTCCACTGAGGGCCCAAGAGGGACTTCACAGATTTATGGTTAAGACCAATAGGCTTAAATACTATGGGAACTAATGCTGAATTGTACATTAAAATAATGGCCTATCTCTGTTGGCAAATTACACTGAACAGTGAATAAAATAATGAGTAAACCCTGTCCTGACCAATTTGGATATTCCTCACTTAGAGCATTGACAGTGAATTAGCCATTGTCAATAGTCTTACCCCGTCTTTGACCATATAACGTGTTGTGCATACGGTTTACATTATGGAACAACATGTATAGTACCTGATTATGGGGAGTCCCTACAGCAATCTCTGGATAACTGGCTCTGGATCTAGGAAACCAAGTTTACCATATTTGCAAACCAATGATACATACACAACAAATAATTATATCATTATAACTAGTTAGTATCATTTTGTAACGCCAGTCTGTTCCATTTTTCAGGAGCCCTCAATAGACCACATGTTTTAACTAACACATGCTTAATAATACATCAGATGGCTTATGAAGCAATCTGATTGCTTCATAAGCCATGCATTGTGCCACTATACATGTTGTAGGGCTCACTACACACCGACCTACTGTACTGGCTAAAGACACGAAAACTGTCTGTGTGGCTGTCATATTTGGCTGACTAGTGGGCTTACAGGCTGTGAAAGGGAAGGAAACCTCTTTTTTCCCCTTCATTGTGCTTGGCAGGAAGAGGCGGACTGCAGCTAGCCGACAGCTGTTTCCTGGTGGATGAAGGAGCTGGTGTGGCTGAGGCTTTTCCCCTAGCTTCTTCCCTTCTATTACTGCATTGTAGAAACATTGTTTCTGATTTGATTTCTTCAGTAAAAGCTGGCGGATTCTTTTGAGACAGCTAATGTGTTCCTGGGATATGTAACCAGTTGTATTAAATCCACTATAGCTGTGCTTTCAGAGCTACTAATCAGCAGTAAACTATTAACCAGGGTGCTGTGTGGAGTAAAGATGATTTAACATGAATCATTTCTATTCATGAAACATGTAGTTTAATGTAAGAGGTATGCAGCAGTGTGGAGCTGGATGGTCCATTCTCAACCCCCAGTTAAAGTCCTGCACAGCTTGTCTCTTTAAAACATATTTCATTGTTTAATAGTGTGTCACTTACTCCCCCTGCCCCCTCACAGCTTAGAGTCCTGCACAAGGCTTTACTCCAATTCCTTCACAGAGAATGCATGTAACAGTTTTGGACACAATGGAGAGAATACAAATGTAGGGGCTAAACTGAGCCCCCAGTCAACTCCATTGAATGTTATGACTGCTTGTCTCTTTCTCAGCACACATATAGATACAGTATATTCTGCTGTCACCATATTGCAGTATTATACTAACTGTAGTATGTGTTTCATTTCCTTTAATGTGTCTGTCTGTAGCCAGCTGTGCGGTTCAAACTGCAGGCACCGAAATAGTATTCCATGCAGAAACATAGCTCACTGACATTACAGTGCCCGTCTGTCACTGTTCTAAGAGATTGGATGATGCATTATATTTCTGTGTGTTTTCACAAATATACTGATGCAATCAAAACGTTAAAGGCAACCTAGGCAAGGCAAGCTGTGTTCCACAAGTTTGAATGTATAGTCATCAAGCACACAAACAGCCATTCTTAATCCTACTGTATGTTTCCATAGGGAATCTGTTTTTAATTTGGGTGGACATTCTTTGCTTCTGACCTCGCATTTATTGCAATGAATTTGCTTTTGTTTTCAAACAGCCATAATTGCAAGCTTATGTGATCCATATATCTGACCCATCCTACTTCTACACTGGTTATGTTGGACTAGAAAGAGCAGACAGGCAGGAATGGTTAGTTGGGTTCCTTCCACTGAGTTTAAAGTGCTCTTTCTCATTATAGCCATTTCCACTGCAGACCATGGTGCTGTAGGGCTGTCTGCAGATTACCCATTACAAAGGTTTCACTTGCACACATTTAGTTCTGCCTTTCTCCTACATGCATGCATGCATTTCCCCTTTGTAAAAGCACAGAGTACAGCGGGTACAGGCATTATTTAGTAGCTAAAGTAGTTAAAACTGTCTTTTTCTCTATTATTTTCTTCACTCTGCTGGAAACTCTCTGTATAAAACCATTTGTTAGACAGGCATTGCCAATAGGTGTCAATGTAACCAATAGCAGGTGGTTAAATCATTAGCAGCCAATCAGAATAAGAACCCTGTTGGGATTATTTACAGATGGCAGGCTTAAATACTGTTGACACCAATTGAACTACTGTACCGACCTGAATGCTGATTGGCATGGCAATTATCAATAGAAAGTTCCCAGATTTAAAGGTATAGTCAACTATTGCAAGTTAAATGTAAGCTAATACACTTTTTGTCAAATTCAACAAATATCTCCTCACATTTTGCTATCTTAATGATCTCTGTGCATGTTGAAAAAAATAATCCGCAATGTATACACAGCCCTGGCTCCGTAAATAGGAAGATAACCAAATTTTCGAACACCGCTCATATCAACAAAGCTGCAGCACTACACTTTGCCCAATAACCAATATTTAGTGAAATGGTGTGCTTTATCATTGGTTGGTATGATGGTTCAATGAGGATAATTCACTTGTTTTTCATAAAAAATACATGTTATAGCTTTTTAATGTACTTTGGAAAGACCTACATGCAAAATACCAATAGTTATACAAGACATAGATTTTTTTTTTAATTATATTTTACATTTGGAAAAAAATTCTTTTTATGGAGTGATATTGATAAATTAACATGAGACACCAATTCTGTTCAGGGTCAAATTGACCCGCTGATTTAAAATCAAGAGAAATTAGTATTTGTATTGAAAGTAAACTTTATTCCAGAGCCTCCAGGGCTGTCATCTGTTAACTTCCGCTGCTCATTTTGTAAAGTTCTGACAGAGTATATCATACGTAGCTGCAGTTGGTAATGTTAGAAGGACTCCCTTGCAGAGAACCTTTATATGTTTTGCCCCTCCCCAGCTGAGTGTCCACTCAATGTGGGTGGAGTTTGCCCACGGGAACAGAAAGGTTCCCATCAAAATCATGGTCAAAATTCATAAGAACACCTGCATTCGTGCACTTTACAGATGAGGTCAAGAGAATAGGTAGAAGGTGTGCGCGTGTGTGTGTGTCTGTGTGTGTGTGTGTGAGAGAGAGAGATTGGGGTGGAATATATCTCATAGTTGCAATGAAACAAATAGTATTTGACCCAAACAGCACCTATGTAATATAAACATGCACAGGGGGATTGCAAATATTTTTAATGAAACATTTTCATTGTATATGTTGATTACACTTATTAAGTCAAGCCGAAGAAGTTTCATACTAAACAAATAATTGTAACTATTTGTTTTAGATTTTGTAACTTTAAAATGGGTCAATTTGACCTGAAACATAACAGGAGGGTGCTTAACTATGCATTTCTATGTGTGATGTGTCTATATGTGTTTGCTCTATGTGTGCACTGCAGAGGACTGTATACTGTATTGATTTGAGCTTGAAGTTAGCAAGAATGACTGACCATGCCTTTAGGACAGTATAAAGCAAAGCCAAGGTGACGCTTGCAATAGGATGGTTTTAACCATGCTAATTATTTAAGATATACTGTTCGTAATCCAATCCTTTTGACCTATCCTTGCAGCAGTAAGCACTAGGCAGCCATGCGGTGCACATGAACCAGTTTAAATGAAGGTGCTCCCTTGGTCAGGGATGCAGGAAGAACTAACTTAAAGGGTTACAGAAAGGTATAGTACCCTGTTCCTTCCCTGGGCCTTCCTGCAACAAACAAATTACTGAACCACTATGCCACCCCTAATACCTACTAAAACATAATAATCTCAGGCACACATAAGATACTGTACTATATTAGACTACCCACTGCAAGCTTTCCACAGCATTGCATTCAAAGCATTAAAAATGACACTCTGAGAGATTCTACACCCACATGTGTGATTGCTATAAAAAGGTAGTAAATGAAAGGCATGATAACAGATTGGGCCTATGTGGTCAAACTGAACATTACTTAGCTAGTTTAGTATTCAGTAGAACATTTGTAGTTTACATTTGGATACTAAACTTTATATTTTATCATTGTGCTTACCGTACTTGAGTAGCCTGCAATGCCATCATTATTTTGCGAGCTCACAAATAAATTCACTCTGACTTGCAAAGTGACAAACTGGATTATCAGGATGATCTCAGGATCTTCTGAACCAGCAAAGTTATAGGCCTACAAAAGTGAACTAAACAAATTCCCAATTTGGATTTCACACAACAAAGCTGTAAGCTTACATTGATCTGAACCATTCACAGTTTGGATATTCACAAAACAATGCTATACATTGATCAGTTTATTGATGCAATTATTACCGTATGTGTTACAGAACACGTATGTGTACAGAACACGGCTCATGCAGAAAATGATTGTGACCTCACATATACTGTATGTACTGTACTGTGTGTTTATAGTTACCATTTCTGTCTATTGTCAGTCCTGTCCACCGGGGTTTGACCTACAACTTTTGCATTGGCCTGATCTCCATGGTGATGAATAATCAACTGCAGCACCATGTCAATCTTGTCTCTCTGTGGCCCCCACCCCTCATTTTTAACGTTGGGTTTTGTATCGCCCTCCTTCTGTCTCTCCATTTCACCCAGGTGCATCTCACTAGCCACCAAAACCAACCTGCTTCCCACCTTTTGACCACTGTCGCCGTGATAGCCATGGCGACCAGCGCGGTGCCTAGTGACAACCTGCCAACATACAAGCTGGTTGTGGTGGGGGACGGCGGTGTGGGGAAAAGTGCCCTCACTATCCAGTTCTTCCAGAAGATCTTTGTACCTGACTACGACCCCACCATTGAAGATTCTTATCTGAAACACACAGAGATAGACGGACAGTGGGCCATATTAGATGGTAAGTGATGTGTGTGTATATGTATGTTTTACAATGATCTGCATGTGCTTGTCATCAGCTGTGTTGCATAATGTAAAGTCACCCACCCATCCATGTGACATTGTTAGTAAACACGCGTAATATTGTTTGTATAATCAAATTAGAAATGGGGTTGAAAAAGATTGTGGTGTTATCTCCTCTAAGTAAGGGGCTCGAAAACGTTTTTGTGTCAAGACCCACCTAGAGAGGACTAATATATTTAGAGACCCACCAAACACCAAGTACTGGTAACATCATTTTCAAAAACCTATAAATTTTTGCTAATGCTATACCTGTGTGCACCAAATATTGTTGAGCACTCCAGAAACTATGGTGTGCAAGCAGTTAATAGGATGTCATCTAATCAAGTAAGCAACCTTAACCCTGTAAGACCCCTTGTTGTAAAATTACAACGTCACTTAGCTCTCCAATATACACATATACAAATGTTTCTTTA
>JAODUK010006232.1:6597-32259 GCA_027564635.1 Typhlichthys eigenmanni | reverse complement strand
GTGTAATTTCTTCATTGTTGTCACATGAAAAGATATGCTCACATATTTGCAAATATGTGAGGGGTGTACTCACTTTTATGAGATACTGTATATATATGTATATATAATGTATATATGCTGTCTGATGTAATAGAACATACCTGCGTGGAAGATAACTCATTAGATACCTATATCTATATGCTACTATAGCTGCTGTATACTTAAGGAACAAACCCCTGCATGGAAGAGAACTTAATAGGAACCTATATCTATTAATAGAAGACACCCCTGCCATGGGATATTGCTCATTAGATACCTATATCTATTTGTTATCTGCTGTACACTAATGGAACCCCGGCCATGGAATCACAAACTGCCTCCTACCATTTGACACGTTATGTTTGGAGATGTTGCACCTCGCTGCGTTTTAGCAAATGTCAGCTTGTATTTGACAGACCATGGGATTGGCTAAGGTGTGACATAGCAAGGTTGTCAGTCAATGCTAACAGCCAATCAGAAGCCACAGAATGGCGTTTGAATAGAAATCAGAGTGTCTGAAATCAGCGGATTAATCATGATTTGATTAGTCCCTCCTAAACAAGTCTGACCAAGATCTAAAATTATGTTTTTTTTCTTTTTGCTCTCCAACAAAGCGTCTGTGTTTTCTGGCCCAACCAGGTAACTGCCCTCCAAAGTTAATGTAAAACTCACCATGGCATTTATTTAAAATCCAATTTAGCTCAGGTGCAGGGGAATATGGGGCCCAGATGGAGTTTGGTGTCACTGCCTAATGAAGGACCCCACGCCAGGCTTACAGTGGCTGATGCATATGAACAGATGTCAGCCAGTGATTTGACACATATTCCATCAATTTCACCATGTACCTGCAGGAAAATAATGCGGAGGAATAACTCATTCTGTAAACAGTCGCTCACCCGACTGGGCCAGATTTCATTACACCAAACGCTAGACTGTGGAGTGTTTTTAAAGAGAACCTGTCATTCGTCCACTTGATGAATGTGCATTTTAATGCTATTTAAGAATATTAGATAATAAATGTTATGCACCACATTTGATTAGAGATTACAAAGTGACGTTAAAAGACATGGCAAAGTGCTGTGCAGCTTTGACACTCTTGCCTCAGAGGATTGTGGGATATGAGGAGCAAAGACTTCCCTTGGAAAAGTGAAGCAGGTCTATGTGGCTCTCCGGGGAGGAAATGCCAGAAGTTGGCAGAAAGGCAGAACAGTCTAAAGGTCTTATCATGATGACCTGTTTAGACTGATGCAGCTAAATATTGGCATTTTAATAAAAACGCCTCCTGACATTTGTGTCTTTGTCTAATTCCTTTCTGTCAAGGTAACCTTTCCTCCGTCTCTCCTTCGAGTCTTTCCTCTTCTTCCGTCAAGACAACCTGCTCTCTCACACTGTATCATCTTAAATAATACGAGTCCGGCTGAATATTATCGCGGTTCTCAAACAGCTGAGTCTCTGCTGCAGTTCAGAGTGAGAGAGCTTCTCTGTCAGGTGAACATATTTATCCGGAAACTTCCCAAAGAGGCTTTGCCACTGATGAGAAGAGATGAAGAGTGGATATCTGGGTCTGTCTCTGAAATACATCTGACCTTTACAACCTTTAGTCTGTATGTGTGCGTGTGTGCGCGTGCATGTGTGTGTGTGTGTGTGTGTGGTTGTGTGTATGTCTGTGGACGTGTTAGTATGCAAATTCATTATAGTTCACTTTAATGCAATAAATTGAAAGAAATAAAAATAAATTAATGTTGCATGTCTTGTCACAGCTTGGAAATCATCCTTCATTATTAAGACATTAAGTCGCTGAATATTTCTCTTGCTGGTTCACAGGAACATCCACGCAAACACACAACCACCGCACACGCCTCTTAAGCCAATTTAATTAGCCAAACCTCTCAGAGCGTTTTGAACAAGACGTCTGATGCTGTAACAAAACGTCACACATCCTGGCATATTGTCCTCAGGATATAAGCCATATTGTTGCTCTTTTTCCAAACACAACCTTTGGCAAAGACACAAAGCTTGAAGCTAAATACCTTTGGCACAGTCGGTTGGTATTGCAGCATTCACCAGAGAATATACAGCTACATAAAATCTGAATAGAATTCATGTTTCGTCTCTAATCACCATAAAATGTCTGGGTTGAGGACCTCTGCTCATCACAAACTGCATCAGGACACATTGTCCAATAATTTTGATATGATTCTACTGCTTCTTCACCCTCCAAGACCAATACAGTCTTGACTGTTGTTATGATTCTTTGCACCTAGTCACAGTCCAGAGGTTCTACAAGTCTGGATGCTAAATGCTGGGGCCTGTAGAAATTCAAGCGCACCGGTGTTCCTGAGCTAACATAATCTGCTGCCAGAGTCTCCAGATGGGGCGATGACCTTAAAGCAGCGGTCTGCGAGGCGGTCTTAGTCTTCCACTTCCTGACAACACCCGTCGCATTCAAGACGTAACCAAATCAACGGGCGGTCTCGTCAGGAGAGGAGAGGAAGCGTCCACTCAATAAGCCATGCCTCTCTCGGAGAAAGGAATAAATAATACATCATATTCCGTTAGTGAATCTATCCAATCGCATTAGCTGGTGGCGCCTGGTGCCGAGGAGAACAGGTGAGTGGGTGTCGGGCCAATTCCAGCCCAGAAATAAGGTCTCGCCGGACCAGCTGGGACCCTGAGAACGAGCCGCGGGCATGAGTGACAGCTGCCAGAACGCTTCCAGCCTGGCTGACCCTCGCTGGGATGAGGGGGGGTTCATGGACCCTTTGTTCCTTCTCATAAGATTAACCCTATGTCTGCCTCTCACTGTCTTCACCTTGTTAGACCACGGCCATCGTTACCACAACACTGGAGACTGTTGTCATGGATACTGTGTACTGTATAGTGTATACTGTCATGTATAGTTTACACTGTGATGTATAAGTATACTGTAGTGTTTATGGATACTACCATGCATAGTGTATACTGTAGTGTTTATGGATACTGTTATGTATAGTGTATACTGTAGTGTTTATGGACACTGTCATAATATTGTAGTGTTTATGGATACTGTTATGCATAGTGTATACATATACATATATATAAACCAGCATGAATTCCATGTTGGTCCAGGCTGGTTCATACTGGTTAGTGCTGGTGTAGTGCTGGTGGTACAGCAAGCAACATGGTTCCAACATGCAAAACAAACCTTATGCTGGTGGCCAGCAATGCTGGATTTTTTAGCAGGGAGGTCTCCAATTGGGGGTTGGATCCACGCCAGCTACTTCCTGTTTACAAGATTCTGCATGTTTCATTGTCTTTCATTATGAGCACTAGGTCTCACAGTATCAAAGCTAAAGCTTAGAGAACATTTTAATAAGGTATGGGTTGAAAAAAGGTGAAGCTGTCCTTTAAATGTCTTTGATCAAGTCTTTCTTATTATGGTCAACATCCCAGCTAGGCTTTTGCGTAGGCTGCTGCTCTAGTGCAATAGCATTAGGACCGTTAAATCGGGCTCTGTGCAGCGGTAATTGTAGCCTGTGTCTTGTACCTCCAAAGTGCATCAAGGCGCACTTGAGGACAGACGAGACACTTTAAAGATCCTTTGTTCCTGTTGTCATCCTGCTGAATGCTGGGTGAGACCGGATAATTCAGTGCAGAGCCAGGAAATAGCGTCATAACATACCTTTCAAACGGTGGTCAACGCATTCAAATGCATCGCTGTGCGTTTTGAAAAATGTGCTTCCACTGTTGCGGTGCACATCACAAGCATAACTGTTTGCAAAGCAGCAGCTAGACATTCATTTAAAACAGTGAGTTCAAATTCAAGACACGTCTCATTTTGTTCTTTTTTTAAATGTACCCATCCATTAAGGATCCATAAATACCGTATGAGGCATCTGTTTGAACAAAGCATGACGAGACACATGAACAGTATTCTGTCTTTAAGAGGCTGCCTACTGATCATGTATCTTACATTAGTTATATTGTGTGTCCGTCATCAGATAGTTACTGGTATCAAAACAGAAAAAACAACTTCGACATTCTGTCACTTTGCTTGTTTTTTTCTGTTTATATTGTGTTTTTGTAGTCTATTTCCGTCTGTAGATCAGCAGGTGTAACCCGCTCACAATGCCTGACGACATCACAGAGCGCTGACGGTTTCCTGCACGGTGCTTTGTGATCTCATCCCTCTGAAGCTCAGATGGGCGTGGCTGATTAACGCGGCGGACAGCTTCAGATGGGCGGGGCTGATTAACATGGCAGACAGCTTTAGATGGGCGGGGCTGATTAACACGGCAGACACCTTCAGATGGGCAGGGCTGATTAACCCAGCGGTCAGCTTCAGATCAGTACTACAAACCCTGAGCACACGGAAAGCTCTGCTCTGCAAAATGTTCCATTAGTCCATCAATTCTTGAATTCTATCTTCCTGACTTTGAGTGTGGGGCAAATCAATCCGTGGCGTTTCACCGCCACAATCCTTGGAATCCCTTGACAAAACCTAGAATAGTTTATGTGGAGGAAAGTTTGTCACTTCTCATGCAGAGAGCCAATGTACCCAGAAACCTTATTTGTCGTATTCCCTGAAGAATAGTGTTCAGAATACTGGAGACTTCCATGTTATTGCTACAGATGTAGGGCCACAAATTACTGCAGGCTCATTGCGTTTCAATCCAGTGTTACTACAACTCTCTCAGATATTGTTTGGAAAATTGCAAGAAGCTGTATAATAAGCATGTGAGTTTATGTACTGTATATGTTGCAATATACAATAGATAATAGGAATATTTACCCATAGTACTATAGCTGATGATGAGAATAATTGGGCTATTGAGTATAATTATTGTAAATAATTAACTATACCATTACATAATGCCCTGCCTAAAGCACTCCTCCAGTGCGGTATAAATAAATACAAGCATCTGTATACTGTATGGACAGTGCAAATATAAAGTGTGACACGAGAGAGCTCACACACAATAGTGTGTTTCAAAATATTTCATAATTGCTTTATGCATTAATGCATTTGCTGATATGTAGACAATGTAGCTACACATAATGGGCTCATAGTACTGTACAAATCCAGGTAAATAAACTGAGATCCAGCCTTAAATAGAGCTACTTGCTTGCAAGCAAGCAGTTATCCCAAGGTAGGGTCTCTAAGCTGGGAATAGGAACTATTGATCCAGAAACAATCTCATTGCATCAACTGCACTAAGGGTGAGTAATTCAAAAGGCCTAGGGTGGGAGAAAAATCCAAAGTAGACCTTTTAAAGATGGAAGTTCCACTGACAAATCAATACAAAAGCAACATCCTCCAAGCTAAAACATTACTTAATATTTCTACCTCTGCATCATAATCAAACGAGTACAAGTTTTGTGATTAATACAATACAATAGGAGTTAATTTTATTATTTTATGCCCAACTCTCTCCCAGCCTTAGCGACAGATCCTCTATGTTTAAATCAGTATTATCCTCTATACAGCTGGTCTGCAAGACTCACTTTTGTCGGGCACTTTTGCCCAGAGGAGTCACGCTACAAATCCTATTGTAGCTTCATAGGTGGTGAGTGAGTCCAACTGTCGCAGTGCTGTCTCTGAGCTAGTGGCTATTCTAATCAAAAGAGGGAAGAGAAGAGGTTTGAAATGTGTCCTATTTTGTGTAAATGTGTCTAACCAGGGAGGTGTCACTGATTGAACAGCAACATCAAAGCAGAAGCCAAAAGATATTGCTTTGCACATTTGTACTTGAACTATACCGCCTGTGGTCCGAACATGTGACGGACCAAAAGTATTATACTACTAAAAGTACTATTACTTTGATGAACCTTTACTTTTTCTTCCAGATTGAAGTGTATAGGCTATTCAAATTTAACAGAGCTTAATAGGACATAGGGCAGTCAATATTAACTTGTCAAGCTCAGCGTAAAGCAAGCCTGCCCTTCTGAAGTAGGTTCAACTTCATCCAATTGATTTAGGCTACTATTTGTCTATTGATCAACCAACACACTTTTCACTTCACCAATAATGTTTTTATCATGCTGCTCCGACGTCAACTTTTATCGTTGATGTTTGACTTGGGAGATGATAGCCAGCCTTTAAGACCATGCATATATATATATATATATATATGATATTATAAATGCTTTCTCCTGCAGATATTTGGCATCAGTAGGCTAGTGCAGCGCATTTCAAGGTTGCCGTTTAAATTGAGTTACATTTAGAAATGGCATGCGTCAAAATAGGCTAGTATTGTTAAGGGCCCGCTATTACCTCTCTGCATTGGGGCCTGTGGTTGCCTTGTTGCGCCATTACTCAAACGAGCAGAATTAAACGCCGCCTGGAGAGAATCCAACACCCTCCCCCCAAGCTTGAATCTTCAGAGATATTTTCTAGCCGCTTCGCTAGAGTCGGGCAGAACAAACGCTAGTAATAAAGTTTGCTTGTTAGCCTTAGCTAGCAGTGATGATAAGATAGCTATTGTTTGCAACTCAGCTTCGAGACCTTAATTATTTGTGCGAGTGAGTAGAGTAGGCATGGTAAAGAGATAAACTAAATCTGCACAGTATTTTCTGAAGCGTTCTTTCATGTTTTATAAAAAATGTTTTATGCTCAGTAACAGTACATGTAGACAACTACAATACTTCAAACAAAACATACTTGTAAAAGTAAAATTACAGATTTGAAAAACGACTCAATTACAAATAAATAAATAAATAAAAATGACTCAATTACAAATAAATAAATAAAAACGACTCAATTACAAATAAATAAATTAATGAATAAAAACGACTCAATTACACTAACTTGAGTAATTGTCATTAGTTACTTGCCACCTCTGTGATGGACATATATTTGAATCTTGACTCTAAGGAATTCTTGTAGGCATTGAAGTGGTGTAGTGCACCATGTGCATTGTTGTAGTAATGTGGAATTTACGATCTTAGAGGCCTTGTGAAACTACAAGCAAACTTCCTTTGTCTTTTAACAGTGACGCATCCCCTTGTACTCTTACTGAAATTAACCACATCGCACACAAATCACGCTTTTCAGCACATCCATTTCACTGTTCCCATTGAAGGCAGCTCAGACTTTGACAGACAACTCGAAATGTGTCTGCTCTCCACTTGTTAGATAATTGCTTTTCAAAGGCTCTGTAATAAATCTGCTTTTCTATGTAGATGAAAGAAAATTGACTCCTTCTGTGATTTTGGTACACAATACCAAAGATTTAAATAGGTTTTTTGAAAATATTCATAGTGCTTTCGGAAAAAATTAAGATGAAGTATAGCTATTAACCCACGGAGAGTTGCTGTGGAGGATGTTGGAGATGTATGGTGGCTGTCTGTGACATCAGACTGTCAGTGTGTCTTCTGTGTCTTGTCATGTCTCATTCGGCATGTTATCATTCTGTTTACCTCCTTGGCACAAGGTCAAACTATAGAGAAATATCTTCAGCCTGAATGTAGTACGCACCAAAAACCACAATAATATCTTTGCCTGCACAACAGTGAAACTGTGATGATGATGTTCTGCTTCAGCAGGACGGTCTAGTGGTCAGGGAGAAGTGGAATGTGTGCCGTGCGACCACATTAGAGGTGGACATTTACATGAGTCGTGTATCTGCTGTGATGGCGTACTGATCAGGCAGAGCTATCTTCAGCCTCCAGCCCAGCGTGAGAGCAGTGGGGGGGAGGGCACCACAGCTCTGTCAGAAGTCTCCTCAGAGTGGAAGCAGAACGTCCCCAGGCATGGCCCTGTGCTCACGTCCCCCGCTCCCCCCCTCCCGACCCCATCACAGGACGATCAATGCTTCGCCCTGACCCGGCGTAGGCCGGCACCGTGGCGAGCTGACACGCTGCCGGCGCTGCCGAAATAGAGCAGAGCCTCAGAACGCCCCCGCCCCCTTCCCGTCCCCCGCTACCATGGATACCAGCGCAGGCTGCCAGCGGCGCACTCTCTCCTTTTGGCAGGCACATCCTCCGGACGCCTCTGGTGGGGTCCTGCGAGCCAACTGCAAAAACCTAAAAATCCGCCCAAGCCGCGCCGTCGCCGAGGAGACGGAAGCCCTGGCTGACTTTGAGGAAGTGATTAGTGCACAGGCTGGTAGTGCGAGATGAATCTGTGTAATTACCGTCCGCACGGCTTATCTCTCGAGGAGGGGGGGGGCTGGACACGGGCCACACTGGCTTATGCGGGAACGCCAGACATCTACAGTCACCGTGTGTATCTGCATCGCTGAGTGTTTCTTTAATCAAATTGGACAAGGTGACTGTGCTTTGTGAAAGCCCTGCTAGACGGTTCTCCAGGCTGTGGGTGGGTGAAGGGCATCACGCTCCTGTTTGAGATGGGTAGTTGGTCCTCGGCGGTCTGCAGAGCTCAGCGGAGTCAGTGTTTCACGCTCGGCTGACCGATGTCCTCCGAAGCCACAGAGGCTGCTGGCTCCGCACCGGCACCTTTGTTGTCTAAAGACATTTTTCCAAGGAATTAGTCTTGCTCCCGTTACAAAGGTTTCATCACCCCCCCCCTCCCGGAGGCAGTCGGGGAGGGGGACATGGCACCCCTGCAGGCCCAGGTGTCGCTAATGCAATATAACACATGGTGTGCCATCCCCGGCGGAAGGCCCGCTGTAGACCCCCCCCCCCACCCCCACCTGTGTCAAACCCGCCGCACAGCTGCCAGGCGAGCCAACTGGCGGGAGGGGTCACTGTCTCTCAACATCGTCTTGAAGTGACTGTGTTGCCTGGCCTCGTCGCAGCGCAGCACGCCACGTCTGTACTTATTGATTCACTCAGCTGTTTGTCACGCAGGGATACGTAGCGTTAGCTTCCCTGTCTCCACTGGCAGCAAGGCAGAGTCTAAGTGCTTTAATCACTTACATGACACCTTTTATGTAACCACAACAGAGAGGGTGTGCGTCTCAATTTAGTTCATGGCTGAACTTGACGAAGTCTTTGCTGACACTCCACCACCGTTTGTATGAAGACGTAGCTCATCAGCCATCGGTGTAGCATTATGCAAATGCTATGGCTATGAACTGCTTTCCTATACCCCAGTGTTACACTAGCATAATAGTGGGACCATATGACCTTCTGTCACTAGGTGTCACACCAGTGCATATCAGACGAAAAGCTTGTGGGCCCCACACACACACACACACACACACACACACACACACACACACATGCACACATGCACACACAAACACTCAATGCACAAACATTTTTGTTTACAATATTTGTACTATTATATTAGTGTTTATACTGCAGTAGTACTGTAGACAGTGGTAGTATCTCCATATGTAGCGTACTGTATACATGGTAGTATTTATACTGCAGTAGTACTGTAGACAGTGGTAGTATCTCCATAGTGTATACATCAGGATAGCTACTGTATGTTTACATGTGTGCTTTTATGCTAAGAATGGAACATTATGTTTGCAGGCTAATATAATATGAATGCAACAGCAGGCCGTGCAGGGCTATTCATTCAACACACAATCTTATTGGCTCAATCGGTGGACTATAAGTGGTATTGGGGGTCTGGTGGATTCTTTATAGGTGAGTAGTTGACTCAAAGGTAAAAGCGTTGATTGTACTTTCCTTTGTACAGTTATGTTCGCATTAAAAACTGCAAATGGTCTTGTGTTTTTTGTTTAACATGTTTTTGAGAACAAGTATTCATTGGAAAATACCATCAAAAGTTGAAGCCTGTAAAATAGTATTTGGGCCAGCGCTAGTATACATATGTGTAATCAATCAATCAATCTTTATTTATAGAGCACTTTTCATACAAATTCATGTAACACAAAGTGCTTCATACTACAACGTCATTAAAAACAATACAAAATTAGTAAAAACAATACAATATATTTTTAAAAAAGTAATACCACCACTCATGTTACACTCATCATGCTAACCCTCCAATCACAAACAAACATCGGGAGTCCCATTCCCACCATCCCCAAAACACAATACATATATCAAATATGTGGCTAGCATGATATGCAGTCCATCCACAGCTGCAGAACCTCACCTGCTGGGCTCTACATCTGTGAACACGGCAGGCAGGCAGGCAGGCAGACTGTGAGGAAAAAGCAGATCTTTAAGTGAATGGAGAGGTGAAGTGTGGGGAAGTCAGGGGTGCTTCTCACACAATGCCCTGTTGCGTGATCACAGGGTGGTGAGTTAACCGGCCGGTGGCTGATCGATTGCCGGTCAGGCTAAAGGACTCCGCCGGGTCCCAGGTTAAAGCTCTCTGCTTTAACCTCTGACCCCAGAGCGTCTGCCTTTCTGCCGCAGCGCATACGCTAAAGTGTGTCTGTGCTGCAGCTATGGCAGTGGGTCGGCACGGCAACGAGGATTGTTGTGTGGTTGCCTTGAAGCTCAACAGACAGCCGCTGCCCGAGACAGTGTGTCTTGTTTGGGGCACGTCCTGGTGGCAGAGCTGCGCAACTGCAGTACTGCCAGGAAGCGCTAACCACCTGCTCATTCACACATATCTCTGCTGCTCTCTTCTTCTGGAGACTCCATTAGGACTTCTACATGCACTCCTCCAACTCCAGATCTCCAGCCCAGATGCTGCTGAAGCTTGCATAGTGTGCACGTTAGCCAGAGAGACAGAGAGATATATATATACATACTAAAGTCTTACTGTACCTTACTGTACTGTAGCCTTAGTAAGTCCTGAATCATACAAACAATAGAGGCTGCATTTTACTGCCTAAATGTATGATAAAACATTAATAAAACTTTAATAAAACATTAGCAAAAACGTTGGAAAAAAAACTTTAATGAAACTTTAATATAACGTAAGCTCTCTGCACGGCCCATATTCTCTCTCACCCGACAGGAAAAAAATAATTTTTCTCAATATTTCTCATACTGTGTTAATTGCTGTCACTGTGGTAACCAGTGGGTTTAATGGGGCTGACAAAGTGCCTCTTTGCAGCGGTTGTGTGGCTGGTGTTCTCATCACGTAATCGGAGAACAAAGGGTCTTGAGGAGGAAATGGAAGAACGCTGTTAATCGGACGCGTCAGAGACAATTCTACTTGCTTTCTCCCTCCTCAAACAAACAAAACAATAGAAAGCTTGATTCATCTTTAATAAAAGATGTGCCAGTCATAGCAGGTGAGGTGAACAGGTCATAACATTCCATCACAACGCTGCAATTTGAAATGTGGAAAACTAGTTTTGACCCATACTGTGTGTGTGTGTGTGTGTGTGTGTGTGTGTGTGTGCGTGTGTGTGTGTGTGTATTGCTGTCAGACGATTAAAAAATGTATTCGCGATTTATCGCACGCTTTATGTAATTAGTTGAAATTAAAATGTAACCTAAATCGTTACATTTTTTGTAAATGTAACCTAAATGGTTGCCAAGTGATAATATTATATTAAGATATGCCCGCTTTATGGAAATATTTGTATTAATTTGTTTTTAAAATAAAAAAATATATAAATAAGATTTGTTAACTCGATTTGTTAATCAGAATTAATTAAGTAAATATTGCAATTAATCACAATTAAAATGTTTAACCATCTGACAGTCTGAGGAGAGATTCATTTCAGTACCATGACAAGCCTAAGTGGACTTTCCTGATGTTATCTTCCATGTGCCTCATACTGACAACAGAATTGTCCTCCTATGTTACTACAGTATTGCTGTTGGTCTCCACATCTGGGCTGCTGTTTCTTCTGGACGATTCCTACTGCTCATTTGCATACGCCCAGCTCCATTCCTGCTTCGCTCAAGATGCTGCCTTCAGTAGCTTCTGAAGTGCTCTGCCTCCCATCCATACCGTGCAGGCCTTTGCTAATGCGCTACATCTCAGGTGCTGCATGCAGCAGGTTCATCTGAAGGATCTATTCCACAGACGACGACTCTGTGGCTCCAATAACAGAGAAGATTAGTTTTTCTGCTACAAATTGCTAGTGAATATGTAAACAGCCCAAAAGCGTTGCATTTACTAATTCATTCATTAATTTATTCATTAATTTATTTATTTGTTGCTTAAGCTGTGTTGTACTTTGTCCATGAAGTATAAAGTAATAGGTGCCAATGAGAACTGTTGGGGGAGGGGTAGAGAGGAATGGTCAGTGCTGTAAAGATATGTGCTGCCAGACATACCGGCAGCCCGTAGATGGTGGTGACGTCACGTCAGCGGGCAAAAAGACCTGCGACCACACTGCCGTGGTCTGGTTCCGCTCGTACGCTCATGAACACTGGCGCCCTGACAGCCAATGAGAGCCGTGGGAACACTGGAGCCCTGACAGCCAATGAGAGCCCTGGAAACACTGGAGCCCTGACAGCCAATGAGAGCCCTGGGAACACTGGAGCCCTGACAGCCAATAAGAGCCCTGGGAACACTGGAGCCCTGACAGCCAATGGGAGTCATGCGTCACCATGCTGGGCAGATGTCCTTGCTGAAGCCATGGTGCATGTGTCCTCCAGAACAAAGGTCACATGGTCACCATTGGAGGCCAAGCTCATTGGCTGGAACGTGACTGAGGGTGGGGAGGGGCTTGTTTCCATAGTACCTGCTGCTCTGTTTTGGTTCCTGGGGGAAGGGGGCTGTTGAGGGCACAGTGGTTCCTGTCCTCCGTAGAACCCCAGTCGCCCTGACGACCAATGCCCATGAGCCTTGGTCGCCCTGACGATAACAGCCTGTGAGGTCCGACGGAGGGTGCAGCGGCCATGTTCTGGCAGACGCTGCGGACCTCTCGGCGGCGCCCGGAGTGGAGACAGATGGCTGGACGACAGCCGGGCGCTGCAGCGCTGCCTGCCCCCGCGGGGACAATGGGAAGTTGTTGTTGTCATTCTGCCCCCTGCCCACCTCCGTCTGGACAGTGACTTCCCCCCTCCTCCCCTCTCCTTCCCCCTGCCCTCCATGATCTTCTCACGCCGGCACAATAAATCATTGTGACGATGAGCGCCGTGACACGTGCCACATGGCATCTGACGGCTGACAGACATGGCCGACGCCTCTGATCTGTGGCAGCAGATGCAGAGCATGACTCAGGAAGCTAGAGAGAGAGAGAGAGAGAGAGAGAGAGAGAGAGAGAGAGAGAGAGAGAATGAGAGAGAGCCTTTATTGTCACAAGTATCTCTAAAACTTACACCCATCATACATTAACTTTTTAAAAGATAAGTTTCTAGCACATCTTTCCCCATGGTGCAGAGAGCATCTCTCAGACCCCAAATACTAAAAAAAAAAAACTCAGGTGTTGATATCATTTTATATTATGAAAACAAATTCCTGAGAGTAGCTTTCACCAGGCCCTTAACAGGGTCTCCATTATTTAGTTTCTTCTTGTCAGCCATATGCTCATTTTTACCTGTCCAGTCAGATAACTGATTAGGCTGACTTTGGCACTTTGGTTTCTAGGGTGTTCTGGGCGTTGTTAGGGTGTTCTGGACGTCGCTAGGGTGTTCTGGGCGTTGTTAGGGTGTTCTGGACGTTAGGGTGTTCTGGACGTATGGGCGTTGATAGGGTGTTCTGGGTGTTGATAGGGTGGTATGGGCGTTGTTAGGGTGTTCTGGGCATTGATAGGGTGGTATGGGCGTTGACACAAATACATTATAACAAACAGCATATTCACAAAAACAATTACATTTTTGTCTTTGGCGCAAAAGGGATTCACAGACCAAAGTTGATATAAACCCATTTGTGTTTTGTTTGATGTCAAGACATTCTGTGACATGGTGGCTGCACCACATTGCCCATATAGCATGAATCATCTCGTCCCTGCTTTAGCAAGTCCCTTAATCACACTGCCGACAACTTTTTAAATGATCCTCTTACATTTACCAACCTGTGCAAATGAGCGGAATCTCAGAGCTGCTCCATTCACTCTTTCTGGTCATGTTCAGGAATGACACTGCCGTATAGCTGGCCCAAGAAGCCCAGCCATGTAGATACAGCAGCGCTAGGTGTCCTGTAAATGTGCACTTGTTCTTCATTGTTTCACACAGGTCATTTAGAAGGACTCTCTCTAGTTAAGACTTAATACTTCTCATGAGCTCAAGAGAAAAGCTTGAGGTTGTTAGAAAAGACGGTCAAAATGTCATGTTATTACTGTTAATTTGTGTTACAGTAGGTGTGTGTGTGTGTGTGGTTATTGATAGATGCAGCCATTAGACTGTTCTTTTTTTTCCTAAATGAAAGAGCCTCCATGCTGTAAATGTAATATTTTTCATATGACCACATGAGGGTAATTCTCTCAGCAGAACTTCTAACCATTACCACATTCAAAGAACTACAGCCGGAGAGCTCACATGTATATTCCGTGGTAGTATTTCCATGGCAGCAGACTCACATCAGAGCAGTCCATCAAATACGCCAGCTGTTAGCCAGGCAATTGGTTAAGCAGGGCTGCATCTAAACCCGGGACAAGATAAAGCATGTCAACGGCGCTGAGCTCAGAGATACATCACCAGCTTGCGTACTGTATTCATACTCAGCTCATGGGCTACTGTACTGGCTGACCGGCACCGCGTTAAGATTCACTCTGCGTTGCGTGGACGTACTTGGGGAGATCCTAATCTTCCACTGATTTATTCAGACATTCTCTGTTGCGCCTGTGAAGCTCTTGTATCTCAGCAAAATGTAGATTACGTACAATATCAATACTCATCTTTAAAGGGAGGAGCCATTGGCAGCAGGTACTGCAGCAGCCCCCTGGACAGAGGCGTGGGTCGTGAAGAGACCTGTCTGTCTGGACCCGGAGAGCTGAACCTCAGCAGACACCAGCGCTCCACTCAAATAAACAAAGCATCTATTTGCATACATTAATACTAAGTTAAAGGGTTGAGTTTCTTCAAGTCTGGCTGGGAAAGTGTGCGGGGTGTGTGTTATGGCTAAGATCATGATGGGAAAAGTTCATTGTTAAGAGGTGAGCTCTTGATCTCACCACACGTCTTCTAAATGTATATTTATGAGGGACCTCTGGCTCTCCAAAGGAAACAGCTCCAGCCCGAAGCATCCTATCCTTCCTTAATAAATGTATTTATGCAACACCATGTTCTGCTGCTGTTGTGCCCTCTCTTTTCAAACTGCCCTGTTGAAGATCTACTTCTGCACCTAATTGGCTAAGATGCACTGTTGTTGTTTTATGCAGATAACAATAACCGGTTCCATTTTGCCAGGCCAGAGGACATAGGAGAATGCAGGCAGGCCCAGGCAGAATTAAACGCTGTGAAGGAACAGGCAGCATTGCGGTGGGAATCAGAATGGGAGCGTGAAGCGTACCGAACAAGGCTACCAGGGGCTCACGGTTATCTCGTTATAAAAAAACGGAACTGTCAAATTGATATTTACTTACTGTAGGCTAATCTTACCTGATGTTTGCAGAGATAGCTACTATACTTCCCATGTGTTCTCTTACATTCTGTAGATTTTTTTGGGTGTTTATCGAAGCTTTACGGCTGATTACAATGTAAACAGAATGTAAACAGCTCCACTATTGTCATGTGACATCAATAGCTCGTTGTGATTGGTTAAGCCCATTTCATCACCAGGCAAAAGTTTTAAATCTCTCCTCTTCTGACGTTCGCACAGGATTGTGGGTATTTTTTGTTATCTTTCAGTTCCCACAGCAAAGCAAAGCTATTGTCCCAGCAGCTGCGAGGAGAAGTCCAGCTGAAAGCGGCTGATGCTGTAGATCAGAGATCATTGTCATCAGCGAGGATCCCTCCTCTGTTGGGGGAGGAGGGGGGAGAGGGAGTGGATGGAAGAAAGTTTGTCCCGCTGAGCTCTGCTGAATAGCTCGGCTTACCTGGCAGACGCTTGATAGAAACCAATCCTGCAGCTCATCTCATTTCCACAAGTCATTCCATTAAAACAGAATGGTCGTCTCTGAAAGAAAAGATTCCCTACGGAGTCAAATCTCTAGGAAATTGGTGAGAGAGACTCCATTTCTCCCTCACGGCTTCGGCGACACCGAAGCAAACTGCTTAGCAAGGTTAGGTACAGACTCAGAACGTGAAAGGCTTTTGAAACGTCTCTCAGGGCAGTATTTTTTCTGCATGTTTTAGTTTAGTCCAATCATGAAATTATTGCCTGCATGATTATTTGAGTTAATTAGAGTCATTTGTAGAAATGTGTCATTTGTGTTAATAGTATGGCATCAAACCATGAACCACTTTATATTTTCTGGCCAAGATAATATAGCAGCCGGTCCATACAACACCAAATATTAACAAACTACCAAAGGTCTGCAGTGTCCTACCCTCCCAGGCTCTGAGTATCTTATCAGGTGGAGGAACAGCAGGAGGGACCAACCTTGACATGTCTCAGACCAGTAGACTGTCACCTATTTGCAGCCTGATGTATGGAGGAGAAATAAATGACTTCCATCTCCTTTTCAAGTGACCTGCGCTGTTCATTTAACTCTCGGCTGAGCAGATGGCCTTATGGGTAGCCAGAGCTCCATTAGCGCTATTAGCTCTGATGATAACAGCTGTGATCTACGTACAGTACATGTAACACACATCCAGCAGCCACCACAGCACATGGACAACACACCGCCGTGCAGCTCAACCTAGGGGGTGTTTGTGGGGGGGGGTCCTGCTGGTGTCACTGACCCTCTATCTCACAGCACTGCCATTAACCTCTATGACAGTATTTCCATGTCTAGCGGGGGGCTCTGTCTCTGTACACAAAATAAACCATATCTTCCCTGCTCTGTTTAAGTTCTGATTGTATTCAGGCTGTTGTTAGTGTGATGACTGAAGGGTGTGTTGACACGTCATGTACAGTATGACATGTAAGCTGTAGCCCTGGTTACTGCAGAATGTGTTGCTGAGCATGTATGACCTGTCAGACAAGGACACACACTTATTGTACGCCCTGGACCCTGAAGATAGCCTCCAGATGATTACATAAAGAGAGAATGTCAATCGGCAAAGTGAAACCGTATACAGTATATTATAATATACCCATGTTGACAGGTTGATGTCTGAAATACAGTGTGTTTAGGATTGGAGTTTATCACATTTTTATGCAGTATATACATGCATTATATATGCAGTTTCTTCCTTTAATGAGTTCTTATATACACATGATATGTTTGTGCAACTAATACAGAAAGCTCACAGAATCATGACACTAACAAAATGTGTATTACTACCATTGTTATCTGTATTTACAGCCATGTCAGTTGTTTTTTACACACGTCTTGTTTTGATAATAGAAAACATAACTTTTGATATTTTCCATTTTGTAAGAAATACCATAATTATTGCCCACTGTTGGGGACCTGGAATGATCCTTGCACCAAGATAACATATGCAATACTCAGGGGGATTGTTGTCACATCCTTGTCCTGCGGGGGCAGTATAGATGAGCTTCTTCTTCAGGTCTCGCCAAACTCCTGAAGAGATGTTTCATGCAGTCATGGTGGACACTTGTGTTGGAGCCAGGTGGAAGCACTCTGGTTGGCAAATCTGTAAAATACCAAGGTCTGAAGGCTACTTTAAAACCTCACTGATGTTCCCTCCACTCATTCTGTTCCTATTGTATTATCAATGTATTGTATTCATCAAGTTCACAATACGGTTATCGGTGTGCGAGGGGTCACTCTCCCATGATCTCACACTGCGTGGGGGTCATTGATTAGCAATGAGTTCATAATTGCTGACTAATCTCCGGCTGAGGGATGAATACGCTGAGAGCGCGTGGGTGATGGTTTGCGCCCATCCTCTCTGTCTGTATCCCTCCGCTGTGACCGGGCCTGTGCTGAGGAGGTCAGCTTTGAAGATCAAAGTCCAGCGCATGGGTAGAAGATGCAGGAACTCTGCAGCGTATTTAAAGGGACAGAAGGCTATGGGCAGCTCCTCTTTCCCTGTGAAGGACACCGTCAGTGTTCCTTCTCACCGAACTGCTGAATAAGGCAAAACATGTACCACTATATATTAAATATGATGAAGTATATATATGTATAATCAGCATTCCAGTGTGGAGTCAGCAATGCCGCAGAAAGACGTTGATATTTGAACTTGATCAAAATAAAAACACCTCTTCTTTCACTGCCGTAGGGTACTCCCTCAGAATATCCACCCCCCTCACCCACGCACACACACACACACATTGAGACACGCAAGGCTGTGATAGTGTTTGTGTTCCTATTCACAGAGCCAGGGCTGTTTAGAAACACAGTGCGGACAGTTAGCAGGCAGTGAGTACATATTCACTGAACGTGACAATCGCTTACTCCACCTTTAATACAATCAGTGTGAGTAGGTTTAATGTGGCGCTAGTTTGGCCAGCGCTCTTGTCAATCTGCGACCAGTGACGTCGCGTCACAACAACATGTTCGGCTGCTGCTGCCTTCACAAGGGGTACAGCAGGGGTGACAGACACATACAGGCTGCCAGAAGCCACATCGAGTCGAGGGGCTTTAGTACCACGCCACAAAGACCCTCTGGTCGACTCTGGCCAGCGACAGATATCCCAGAAACCCCTGAATAACGTGCCACAAACACACGCCTCCTGCGCTCGGCTGGTGAGCAGCTCTTTAATGTCGTCCCTGACATTCCTTCTCTGGGCTCACAATACAACACACACAACCTCTCCAATTATGAGTTATGAGCAACTCTTTGATGTCAGCTCCTTTTGAACCAAATTCAATAACCATAATAAGGATGAAGGGAATGGAGGGTACACACGCACGCACACATGCACACACCTACACACAGTGTGTCCTCCCTCTCTCCCACCCTCTCTCTCTCTCCCTCCCTCTCCCAGCAGTCTGTTTGAAGCGACCAAAAGCAAATATTATTCTTTACAGGCGGAAAGCTATTTCTCCAGCAGCCATGGTTACACTGGGCTTTACAAGGTGTACATTAGCTTGATCTCACATGCCCAAGTGTCCTGTTTGTCCACCCTCTCAAATACTCAGCAACCTGCCCCATCTCTTTCTCTCTCTCTCCCCCAGTTCCCATAACAAGCCTGCCCCCATTTTGCTTGCCCCCCTCTCCCCCTCCACCCCTCCCAACTGCACATGGCACACCTGCACATTCACTCACAATACAAACCCTGATCACATGACGTAAGCAAGGTTTCATGCCCGCTGCACATGGACGGGCTGCCGCTCGCGTGTCTTCTGGGTCACGTGAGCTGATCTAATGATCCACTATTAATAAAATGATCTTCAGTGTTCCCGTGCATGCTGTAATGACTGAGATGAATGGAACAGAGGAGCTTAACCCATGGATGTGGGCCTGCTCCCTCCCTCTAGCCCATGTAATCAAATTACTTTTATAACCTGAGAATAGAATTTATTAATTTCATGAGCGGCTGAATGTCTGGCTTCAATGCAAGTGAATGGAAACTTTCTCTTCGGCTGCACCAGTGCTGTAAGGGACTGGGGATGGGGCTCAGACCAAAGCTTCAACCAGCCAATGGCTGACAAGTACACTCTGCCGATACCCCCGTTCACTTCTCCATGCTGAGTCGTGATAAAAGTTTCAATAAAATCATCGGAGGCATCTGTTACCTCACATCCTATAGAATAATAATTGGGAGCAGATCAATTAATAATCTCTCAGCAGTGACATCACTAATGAGCGATGCCAGTGCCACATGTGGGCAACGCGCTCTTTGTTCTGGAATCTGAATGACAGCCTGTTGATGTGAGCTATGCTAGCCATCAGCGGAGGGCTCGTCTGAAGGAGCGACGGTCGGGAAGGCAGGCTCCATGTCCGACAGCCGCACTGCCGTATCGCAAGCAACCTCTTGTTGGTGTTTCAGAAGAAGAGCCAGGCACAATTATGGGGCAGTCGCTCATATTAATGTCCTACATCCGTGTCTGAGCCCGGCCCGTGTGAAAACAATGAACCAGCATTGTATTCTCCATGTAGCCACGCCCACCTCTACTGTAACGCTCTGATACACTCTCTCACTGCCCGACCAGCCCATCATTAAGCCCGTCCCTGGACACTAGTACATTTAAACTTTCTATGTGTTAACAGCTGCACAGGCAGGTTTGGCTACGTGGCTGATGGTTACTATGGTAACCTTAGCGAGTACTGCACAGTATGTTTCCCCTCCCTGTGTCCTGTCCAGTACAGAGACACTGTCCAATCATAGGGCTGCTGTGCTCTGCTGGTCCAATCACAGGGCTGGACATGATATGAAATGAAGACGTAAACGCCTTAACAGCATCGCGTAAAGCCCTTTGACGCCGCGCTTAAGCGCACAGCATCACAGTGCACTTGTAGCACTGGTGGTGGAGGAGATGTGTGTGTGTGTGTGTGTGTGTATGTGTGTGTGTGTGTGTATATATGTTATGTGTGTGCGTGTGTGTGTGTGTGTGTGTGCGTGTGTGTGTGTGTGTGTGTGTGGTTTCGCCGCTCTGCCAGCACCCCAGGAGGCGACGGCAGTATTTCTACAGCCAATAAGGTGACGAGATTAGAAATGGATCCTGGTGGAATATGGCCCGAGCTCACCGGGATGTGAGGAAATATCGTAGTGGACGCCAGCATACGTTCAGCTTGTAGTCTGGGAAATAATGAGCATAAATAACTGAAATATGATTGTGATCTACTTCTACTGATAATACGATCCATCCATGAGACATATTAGCTGTGTGCGCGCGCGTGCATGTGCGTGCATGTGCGCGCGTGCATGTGCGTGCGTGCATGTGCGTGCATGTGCGTGCGTGCGTGCATGATATTGTGTTTAGTTTAGATTGGACTGCTGTGCATAACAGCATTTGGCTCATCTGTTGACCACGAATATGAAACAAAGGTTACGTTACATCCACATGTGAGGTAATGTTGGTAAAACATAAATGTTACGTTACATCCACATGTGACATAATGTTGATAAAACATAAATGTTACGTTACATCCACATGTGAAAATGGAATTCTTGGTGAAACATTTAGAATTGGTTCTCGTGGTCCCTGTTAGGAGGTTTTTCTGTGTTTATCAGGAATGGTAACTGTTGAAGGTCAAAGCAAAGCAACACACGTTTCCATTTGATACCTTAGTTTAAAGTTCAGCCTCGAATGCTGAATGCCCCGTAAAGCAATACCTCAGCTTGAATAATGCACGTTATTCAACAGAATGTTTAATGTATGATGTGAATACATTTGAGCTGGTCTGAGCTTATCTGGCAGGAAGTTGCAGCACTGTGGTATTTTGGGTAACTGTGACCCCCCCTCCCCTGCCCGCCTGTTCCCTCTCCTGTACGTTCTTCATAAGCTGGCTGAGATGCGACCTTTCACCCACCATCTCCTTCATTCCTCCCAGTTATTCTCCCGCTGCAGAAGATGCTATATTGTTGCTGGCTGACGAAATGAGCGCGCCCGTACGAGGAGGAGAGCAGGGGAACCGTTTGGTGCGAGTCTGCGTCAGGCTTGGCCAAGCGTCTGCCATGTTGTGTGGAAACACACTCGTCATCACACGGCATACTGGGGAATGATCATGTAAATATGCTACGCCCCGTTAAGCATCTTCGTTTTCCCCGCCGTCCTTTCTCTCCACTGTTTACTGGCGGCTCTGCGGTGGAGATTAGGTTTTCAAAGCAGCCCTTGGCACATGTTAGAAAGTCTATATTTAATGTGCAAGTGGAGGCGTCATGAATCTCAGAGGCACTCATCAGTTTTCTCTGATGGCAGTCTGAATCGCTTCGCAGCCCAGAAAGCTGACAGTCGCCTGTGTGACTGGAGCAGAATGGAAGCTATCTAGCGGCAGGAGCCCGTGTCTGCTGCCTCATTCATCAAGCCGCCGCTCCGACTGGGAGATTAGAGCGAGGGAGAGGCTGTAACGCAGCCACCTTTGTCAGATGTACTCTGCACACACGCACGACGCGCACGCACACGCACACGCGCACACACACACGCACGCGCACGCGCACACACACACGCACACACACGCACACACACACATGCACATGCACACGCACACGCATGCATACTGTACACACTCACTTGTCTGGTCTAGTAATATCGACCAATCGTGCAGCAGTGGCGCTGTGAACAAATGTTGGCGGGAAAAGGCCTACAGTACAACAAGATGCTAACCTGACCTGCCAGAGGAATGGTAGTCACACGTCCATCTACATGTTTGTGAATGGCTGTACTTTCACAACAATACTTGGCAGTTGATTGGATGAATCATCTGGTCGTTTTCGATGTCGGCACCATGGTCGGCACACCTAAACCACGCCCGTATAGCTAGAAACACGACGTTGATTAGAAAGTTCAGTAGCTACTCGGACACATTCAAAATGATTCCGAGGCTTTCCAGACTGATTCTCACGGCGAAATAGAACTGAATCTCACAAAATCAGGATGGTCTTGCGAGGCTAACAAGATGCACACATTGCTATAAATATAATGTAATAAGGCATCCTAGGTAACTGTACATAATTATTTTAAAGTGCGACTTGTGTTTTGTCTAATATGGTGATAACAGCCGCTATAGCTTTAATCTGTTTAGTAACACTATGCAGGATCTATAGCGACGAGGAATACATATCGAATTAGTTTATTTCTTAACCCATCTTGCTCCCTGAATATATACTGTATGATACATATAGAGGCCTGATTGTCTGCATCCCAGATAGGAAAGGATGGCTCTGAGATAATACATGCTATGAAACATCAGATATGTATGCAAATGTGTGCCAAAGTCATCTCAAGGGTTTAATTTATTCTAACTCAACATCTCTCCATTGTTTCATCTCAAGAGTGAATCTGTGCTTGTAGCATTTGAGCTCTTTTAGGCATAAATAAATATATAATGACACATATATACTGTATGTAATCACAGAATGTAATGTAGATGTCCTAAATTGTTTCAGGTCTGGTAATAAGCACCTTTTGCCTTTTGTTCTAAATATATTTCAAGATATTCCAGATAAGATACGTGGGTTTGCAGCTGAAATAGCCTGGGTATAAATCATGTTCCCCACAGTAAAGGTGAAATAGTCCGACTTGTAACTGAGCAGATTTTAGGCAAAGTCGAGCGGCAGGCTCATCGCAGGTCGGCGGTCGCTGACAGATATTTGACCTCAACGCACACAAAGCCGCCTCACATGGCAGAGTAATACTGTACAGAAATACATAAAACAATACAAAGGGTGTGAAATAAAAGCTGGAATATATCAGACTGCAGAGCATGGCCATAATGTGTTAAGCATTATTATAGGTGACTGGTGGGGGAATTACAGCAGAACTAGTTACAACATTACATGATATTTTAGAGAAATACCCTCACTATAAGACAATCCTCCACACTGGTGCCATAACATTATGCTAACATCATTATGCTAAACAATGTCTGCTAGCCCCATAAACATACTGGCGTCTCAGTGTTTACGTCCAGTGTTTGCTTTGTGTCCCGGCTAATTAGCCAAGGCACAGGTGGATGAGCAACAGCCGCCACTCACCCAGGCTGTGGGCGGGGCCTGGAGATGTTGATAAGCTTCGCTGTGCGGCCCACCAGGGCGTTCTCAGGCCGGCTGTGAGCTGAGCCACTCCATTAATCGATCCTCCTCAGGTTCCCCTGCGAGAACACATGCTCGACAGGACGTCTTCCTTGTGCTGTTTGCTGCACACACACACACACACACTGAAAACATTGCTATTTTCCTGGATAAATGTAACATGTGTCCTCTACAGTGTCCTATAGTGTATTGTGTGTCCTCTACAGTGTCCTATAGTGTAACATGTCCTCTACAGTGTCCTATAGTGTATTGTGTGTCCTATAAAGTGTCCTATAGTGTAACGTGTCCTCTACAGTGTCCTATAGTGTAACATGTCCTATACAGTGTCCTATAGTGTATTGTGTGTCCTATACAGTGTCCTATAGTGTAACATGTCCTCTACAGTGTCCTATAGTGTATTGTGTGTCCTATAAAGTGTCCTATAGTGTAACGTGTCCTCTACAGTGTCCTATAGTGTAACATGTCCTATACAGTGTCCTATAGTGTATTGTGTGTCCTATACAGTGTCCTATAGTGTAACATGTGTCCTCTACAGTGTCCTATAGTGTATTGTGTGTCCTATAAAGTGTCCTATAGTGTAACATGTGTCCTATACAGTGTCCTATAGTGTATTGTGTGTCCTATACAGTGTCCTATATTGTAACATGTGTCCTCTACAGTGTCCTATAGTGTAACATGTGCTATACAGTGTCCTATAGTGTAACATGTTTCCTATACAGTGTCTTATAGAGTAAGATGTGTCCTATACAGTGTCCTATAGTGTAACATGTGTCCTCTACAGTGTCCTATAGTGTAACATGTGCTATACAGTGTCCTATAGTGTAACATGTGTCCTCTACAGTGTCCTATAGTGTAACATGTCCTATACAGTGTCCTATAGTGTTCAACTAAGGGGAAACTATGGACTTGCTCTCAAAACACTTACTCGGACGCACTTACACAGTACTTGGTTAAGTAAATGTGGATCATTTAATGATCATGCTTAGGGCAAACGCTCTGCTCTGTTCCTGCCTGACAGCGAATGAAGCCCTCTGCAGTTCCACTGGATCTTGGCAAACGTCTGCCTCTAAACACACTTCTTGTTTCCAGATCGTCTGCTGATTGGATTCCTTATTGTGTGTTGTGCGAATATTGTGAAGGTTTGGCTTCTTTTTTATCTGCTCACGGACCGGTCGGCCTTGAAGTGAACACAGGCTGCTTGGGCCATGTCCTCACATGGTTCTGGAGACGTGCTGAAGAGCGATGCAATGGTGAGCTCAGCCCAGCTCTGCTCTGGCTCATGTGAGCGGTTAGTTGCTTTAAAGTAGATATATATGACCTTCTGCCACTAGGGGTCAGACCATAACAAATGCTACATATCTACGCCACCCCCCCCCCCACACACACACACACACACACACACACACACACACGCACTATGGCTGGGCGATATGGACCGCAAATCATATCCCGATATATTTAGGTTGAATACCGATACACAATATATATTGGTATTTTCTATAAAGTGGGCTAAATCCTTCAGGCATAGAGTAAAAAAACAGGAAACCCGACAGAAATGTGACATTTTAAATTTTTAGCGACATTAATTGACATACGTGAGCTTTCTCTGGTGGTCACTCGCTCCTGACTCCACTCCTCAGGCCAAGTGCAGGCATGGAGGGAGAGACGAACACATCAAAAAAGTAATGAATAAATGCATAATATACTATATCGATACAAACTATATTGTCTCATCTTATATCTCTTTTCAAAAAATTCCGATATACCGAAATATACCGATATATACCGAAATATACCAGTATATCGCCCAGCCCTAACACACACACGCACACATTTGAACTTGCTTCAGGCCAGGCTATGTAAACAAAGAACTGAGTAGCTGGTATTACAACGCACACAGATTTAATTCTCTGCTCAGGAACACACTACTCAATATTTATCTTAAACTATTGTATAATTATACCATTAATCAATCATAGCTGCTACATTTATGTTGGAAATATTGTATTGATCACCTTTAATCAATCATAGCTGCTACTGTATTTTAGTATAAAATGTTTTATAGACCCCCTTGTCTGATGGGTCCTGGCAGTGGCATTGTTTTAAATAATACAATTTTAAATAGAATCTTAACACGCACACACACATTTACATGATGTTATTAAATTAATTTACAGTATGGGGTCACAAATGGAGCGCTTCTTATTGAA
>JAODUK010006232.1:1597-4097 GCA_027564635.1 Typhlichthys eigenmanni | reverse complement strand
GATGGTATTGACAGTGCGGCAGGAGTGTGCATTCATGTGGAGCACACAAAGGAAGGGTTCTGCATGAGAAGCCGGCTTCACCCTCGTGTTGAATACAGTCTGTAGCATTCCATTGGTGGGCTGATGTCGCCATATGAACAGCACATGGGCCAGTAGGGGGCGCTATTTGCCTCTCTGGTGGACCTGCCACTGCTGTTTGGCTGCCTGTGTCTCACCTAGACACCAGACGATCAGATGCAGAAGCAATAAATGCTATTTTCTTACTGCTGGTTATTTGAAGTAATCAGTATAGGGTAAATCAGTATGTAAATCAAGTCATGTAAACATATACATTTAATGGAGGATGTAACAACCCTTAGTGTGTCTGTCCTTTAGACTGTATCTCTGCGGGGAGAGGACTGGTTACCGAGAGCAACCGTGGGCCTCCTCTGCAGTAACAGAGACATCCTGTAACGTCACACATACCTTAATGTATGGCTTCCCACACAACACTCTGCTTACCGGCACACATTTTCCATTACGATCAGCATTCTGGAACTCCACCAGGACTCCGGAAGTCTCTGGAACGTTGTTCCCTAGCGACTGTTTGGGGACGGAAATGTGCCGAGTGCAGGGTTTCCTCCCGTGCCACCGCGGCACCGCTATTCTGCACGCACGCACAGGTACAGCATGTGCGTATGCATGGCCATTGATTCATTGATTGACGCGGGTGTGATGCAGTGTTCAGCTGAAGTATTATTGATCTCTGGAGGTTCCCAGCGCGGGCGTCGAGGTGAAAGATGATTCCCGCTGGATGTGTGTCATGTTGCTTGTTGCTTGGGCCCAGGAAGCTGCTCGCAGCATGAATAATTCATCACGCAAAGATGTACATTTCCCTGCTTGAAGTTGAGAAGCCATTATTCAGCTTCTGTTTGTTGTCACGCATTTCCAGATGGGTTTTTATTTTATTTTATTTTATTTCATTTTATTTATTTATTTTTAGAAGCACAATAGATGCTTTGTAGAAATGCATCTTTTTAGGGCATAATTCTGCGTCTTACTTATCTTTATGCCATGCAAGTACCATAAATCACACAGTGCATTTGCCAAAGTGTATCTTGATGACAAGCGGCATATCTCTAGGTGAATAGATCACAGCAGCATGGAACGACGGGAAAGTCCCAAGAGGAAAGTATTTAGCTTATAGTTTTGTAGTCCGAGATATTGTGAGGTTTGGGTCAAGGAAAACCAAATCCTTCTTAACAACAGTTGTAATGGGTGGCAGTGTTTATGCATTCTGACGGAGTCAGGCATAGACTCTTTAAATCCTATTTCCTTTTGAATAATCAGCTATATGGGGAAGTAATTTGTCCTGGAGTAATGTTTTCCATTCAGATCAGATCACAAAACGTTCATGAATCACAGCTAAATCACATATGTTCAATCTTAAGCACTGTTTTAACGGGTAATGGCGTTGCAGTGGTTTGTTTAGCTTGAGACACAAGGGACACATGGTTGCCTGTTGTGTCATTTGTGTTTTGATGAAATGAGTTGTTCTAAATTAAAATGAATACGCTTCATCACCCTGGTGGAACGACACCACCAGGGTGACAGGGAGTACCACAGGGCTAGGCACACCCAGCGCTAACAGGTCAGGAGACCCTGCTGAAAAATCCAGCATAAACCAGCATGAATTCCATGCTGGTCCAGGCTGGTTCATACTGGTTAGTGCTGGTGTAGTGCTGGTCCAGCCATCAAACAGCATGCCGGGGTACCAGCAAACCAGCATTCCATGCAAAACATACCTTTTGATGGTGACCAGCAATGCTGGACAGAACCAAACAAGACTGGACTGGTAAGAACCGATTTAGAGAGAAGGAGATAAAGAGAAGGAGAGAGAGCTATGCCTGTGTCACGGACGTCACGAGATGTTACTGTATATCATAGAAGTAGCTGCATCTATGCCACTAGGTGGCAATAGAGAGGCTAACAAATGTTATTTCCAGAGGTTACTTCTCAGTTAAAGCTTTGGCTGCATTTGGGTTTCCACATCTGTGGTTTAAACCACAATAAAACATTAATGACCATCTTGGGTGCTTTGACACGAAAACAATGCCGTATTTATCAGGTCAAAGGTCTCACATGTATCTGTCACTGGACTATTTAAGGCCAGATATTTGTCCAGACGCACAGCTACAGCCCATTGCTCTTTGGGGTCAATTCTGTAATTAGCTTGTTGATCCATGGATTAGAAACCTGATAGATATAGCGTGCTAATGGCCAAGACTCTACCTCGCATTAGGAATCATTTGTTTTACTCACAGTATATTTAACCATCCAATGCGTGTGAAACAATACCTTGTGTAAAGTGTAGCATACAACCAACAATATTTACATTGTTAACCTCTTCATCACTAGGCCAGACGTGTATATTAATAGTAACTAAACATATATATGAAAAAATAAGCATAACTAGTTACAAGTTAGACAGGGGGGCGGGGGGGGGGGGGGGGGGGGTATT
>JAODUK010006223.1:0-32260 GCA_027564635.1 Typhlichthys eigenmanni | reverse complement strand
TGTGTTGGAGCAGGGAGACATCTAAAACATGCAGGGCTGCGGCTCTCCAGGACCAGGGTTCCCTACCCCTGCTGTAGGTAGACTGTACTGCAGGTGAGAAACCATCCCACTGATGTATAGGCCAGAGAGGAGCCCAATGGACAGGAATGTAAATGCACCAGACCTGCATGTTCTGACCTCTTCCTAATATTATTGTTATTGTTATTATTATAGGAGGGAACTAGCAACTGAAACCTATCAATGTGCTTCCCCCTCCCCCAGCTACTGTCTGTTTCCAGAGACCTGCTGGTGCACAGAGGCAACCTGTTCGATCTCTACCCATCCGCTCTTGGGCTCCTTGCCTCTAAGCCCATTTAGAGTGTCTGGCCGACTATTAAACTATGAGTGCATCGGGAGACTCGTCTCGGGTTTCCATGGCAGCGGAGCAGGGATCGCTCTGCTAATACATGCCTCTGTCTGCTGCGCGCTAGGTCCACCCCTAAACCCTGATTGGGGCAGGGCTAAATTTAGCCTTGTGAGAACTAAATAAATAATGACGATGTTGGGGGTGCGTGTGGGACGGGGGTGCCGAGGGAGGGAAGGGGGCAGGGGAGTGTGTACGTGCTCCACGGGGGAGGGGAGGGGGGCATTGAGTTCATACCCTGTCGGCCCTCTGTCCCCTCCCCTCAATAGCCCACCCACGTACACAACCCTTTCTCCGATCAGCATGTGTTAGATTAGCTCTGTGTGTGTGTGTGTGTGTGTGTGTGTGTGTGTGTGTGTGTGTGTGGAGGCTGCCAGTATGAGCAGTGTCTATACGATACAACGCGTTGTGTGTGTGCGTGTGTGTGTGTGTGTGTGTGTGGAGGCTGCCAGTATAAGCAGTGTCTATACGATACAGGGCGTTGTGCGTGCGTGTGTGTGTGTGTGTGGGGAGGCTGCCAGTATGAGCAGTGCCTATACGATACAGGGCGTTGTGTGTGTGTGTGTGTGTGTGTTTGCTTGCTTGAGCGGTGATTCAGCTCTCCTTCCCGGCAGCTTTCAGGCGTTCTCACCCAAGTGTGTGCCTGTGCAGGCCAGCGACTGGTTCAGACCGGCCCCGCGAGACGAAGGAGAATACACATAGATTGTTATGGACGGTGTTGTGACCTCATCGCATTCCCGCTCAGCTTTGTCAGGTTGATTCTGTTGCTATGGTTTTTCCAACTAACTAAGCCTACCCCCCCTCTACCCTCCTCCCACAATTCCCTCTCTCGCTCACACACACACACACACACACGCATTACACTGACGACCCTGGTGGTGAGGAGGAAGACTCTAACCACTAGCCGATTCATGGCAAATATACTGACAGCATTTTCCTATTGGCACTGCAGTCCCATCACGTGTTGTATCTTTAGTCACAAACGCTGTATCTCTGGGCTCCTGGTTCGGCTTAGTTAGCGAGGGCAGCAGACTAACCAAGATGATGATAACGTGTGTGTGCGTGCATGTGTGTGCGTGTGTTTTAGCTATCTGTACAGTACAGAACGAACCAAAGCGGAAGTTGATTTGAAGACGATCTCTGATGTTGATTTAGAACGAGTGCCTCTCGTGCAGAGGAATAAAGAGAGCAGGCGTGTGTGTGTATGTGCACGTGCACAATTCTTCTGTGTTTTTAAATACGTGTGTTTTCCAATGGGGAAGGGGGGGTGGGGGGTAGTGAATTGAGGGCTTGTTTCAAAGACTGACGATCACATCCAGCTCAATGAAAACAGCTCTTGTTCACGAAAAGAGAAGGAGAGATAGGAGGGGAGGGTGGGTGGGTGTGTGTGTGTGCGTGCGTGTGCGTGCGTGCGTGCACGAGCTTTAGTGAGAGACTTCCGCTGCCATTTGAGGTCTGCATGCAAATTAAACCTCACAAACAAGTACACAGGGGGAAGGGTCAGTGGGCATAGCTCTCCACCAGCAGAGGAAGAAAACTCTTAAAGCTACAGTCAGCTACCGCAAGCTAATTGTAAGCTAATACACATTTAGTCAAATTCACCAAATATTTCCTTGCATTTTGCTACTGTAGCTTACCGCTCTCTGCGCGCGTTGAGAAAATTACCTCGTACTTCCACACAGCCCTGGCGCCGTAAATAGGGACATAAACAAAGTTCCGAACATCGCTCATAACAAAGCTGTAGCACTACGCTTTGCTTCATAAGACTTTTCGATGTGTGAAGTGGCGCCGCGGGGTGATACTGTTTTGATTTGAGGTGAAAGCACCTTCCACTACTAGTAGGAAGTAGAAGCTCTTTCTTTGTATTTCTGCATTTGTTTATGGGAAGCACAACTGTATATGTATTCCCTCTCTGTACAGCACTTTGGACTGCAATTCTGTATGAAAAGTGCTATATAAATAAAGATCATTATTACTAGTCTACTAGCTGGACAACAGACACACACACACACACACACACAGGAGCACGTATTACTTACTAGGTATGTGTGTTGGGGTTTCTATTTAACATTAGCCTGCACCTAAAACCCATTCCTACAGAATAAGTGGCCGGTAGACCTACATAACAGCCTACATAACGGTCTACACATTGTGTATTTCAAACCAGAAATATGACCACCAAATGTACATGCCTTTCATTTATTTGACTGATATTTCACACACGCATATCTACACATTTAAATTGAGCATAGCAGCCGGGTAGAACTAAGGAGACATTAGATCCGTGCTGCTTGTGTGAATCCCCAGGACTAACTTGCTTTTCTGTGTTTATTCCAGACTGATGACTGATGGGATAACCCCGCCTGCAGCCTAGGTGATGAGGTTGCCACGCCGACAGCTGGACCATGCGCTGCAGCGGGCGGCCTTTGACCCCCACCCTTGTTCCAGAGGTCGCAAGGACTGCTGTTGTCACGGCAACAAGGACACTTGACCCTTCACCCAGATGTTCCCCCTCTCGGCATCCAAAACATTCAGGCGCCAACGCTGCTGCTGTATTAAAAACACTTAAGACTCTAACCCATAGATTAACTATTTATCTGTGTATGTAGGCCTGCAAAATTATTCTTTGATACTCTGTTATGGTATTATTATTATTAATTAATTATATTATTATTATTTTATTTTTGTTGTTGTTCTTCTATTTTATTTTTGTTATTCATACACTTTCCACTGGCTTTCTTCTGGCTGTAGCCATTGAGGCTAGTGACCCTTACCTTAAAACCTGTGAACCAAACCTGGAGAACGCGTACACACTCACACACACACAAAACATTTCATGCATACAGAATTGCATATATATTTATTTCTTTATCATGTATTTGTGCATTTAGTGAAATGTGTGTGAATATGTACACAGATTGTACTGCAAAAAAAAAAAAAAGTGGTGGCATTTCTTAACATATTTAAGGATCTGAGTTAGCAATTGCTCCTAAAATAAAAAAAACTAACTCTACCTCAGAGTAAACACCAGGTTGCTACCCATTCACACAGCAGAAATATATTTAAAATAATCTATTTATTTTCAGAGCAGAATGTTTTTGTAAGACCACCAATCCAAAGCCTTACTTGTGCTGTCAGTTCTGGCCTGACGGCTCTTTTTAGTTTGGACCTATGAACACGCAGTATATCAAAGACGCAAGTGGTGTCAGAACAGCATGTTTGTCAGAACTATAGACAGATGACATATCTGAGATGATTTTTTCCCCGAGCTACATTACAACATAAAAGTACTAAAGATTAATATATTTGTTAACATGGCTGACAGAATATTTGCTTAAGCTCCTCAAAGAGCAAACAGCAGAGGTACTCCAGTTTGACGTTCTACTCAGCTGATGTGGCAGAGCTGTGCCTGCCATGCCAGCATGGTTTGCGGACACGTACAACAGCACTGAGGACTTACAGTAGGGAACAGACACATCGTTGACTGACAGGTTTGCTTGCAGAGCCTTTTGCCACAAACGCACTCGGTGGAGAGTGAATGGGGTGGAACACACCAGAGCTAATGCACAGTCTTGCACTTACAAACTCCCCAGATTGTAACACAAGACACTTTTGAATGTAGTACATGCTGTGCTCAGAGCTCGGGAACACACAACCCAACACCACAACAACTACAATGACCGCCACAAAGATGAAACATGACACAGAAATACAAACGACACAGAATAGAATAATTATCTCGCGCTTTGGTACTCAATCTTTGCCTATATCTTGTAAATAATGTAATAATACAGAGAATTGCATTTCTCATCAAAAGCTGAGACACTTTGATGAGAGCTTTTAAATTAAGTTGAATAACTTATGTTGTTTGTACTGTACATACTATGTGTTTGCGTGAATTCCCTGATACAATGAAAAGCACTAATTAAGATAT
Organism: Typhlichthys eigenmanni; assembly: GCA_027564635.1. NCBI lineage: Eukaryota > Metazoa > Chordata > Actinopteri > Percopsiformes > Amblyopsidae > Typhlichthys > Typhlichthys eigenmanni. Next base: position 27,923 of record JAODUK010006223.1, on the reverse strand, counting down.
AAACAACTGGGTTTGTCCCTGATTTGAAATTGTCATGGGAAAGTCTTGTGAAATGAATGCCACTATGAGGACATTTTATAATGCTGTAATTCAGAGAAAGATTTTAAAATCATTAATTAATACTTGACATAGTTAATTATTGCTACTTAGGTACAATACAAATGGCATATATGCAATATTTACATTTTTGAAAATTAGTTTACAAAGAGGTACCAAATGTATAAAAACTATGTCAATAATGTTTGTTATACCTTAAAACCAGATTTTTGCCGTTTGTACATTTTCTTTTTCTGCCTATTTGAAATGAAAATATTTTTGTTTGTTTATGCTAATGGTGCAGCATTTTGCATTTGGATAATGTTTCATGTTGAGTTTTTATTAAGCATCTAAAGGTTATGATGTGGGCTCTGGTTTATCTTGCTGTGTCTTCCATTGTAAATACTTCATATCTTGCTTATAGTGTTGCTACTAAGAGATGATAATTTAAACATGTAGTTCATTGCTTTAGACTGTATTGATTCTTTATAGACACACGCAATAAATAACAATGTTATTTAAGAAAAAAAAAAGTATCCCCGTTTCTGTCTTCCATGACCTCTTTCTTCCACATCCAAACCAGTGTTGCTGTTTCATCTCGTTTGAAAAGACCTTTTGCCAGAGCAGATGTCTCATTACAATGTTTCTCTCTACCCCATTAAGAAAACCATCGTCTGGGAACAGAACGAGAAACATTCTAGCTTCTCTCTCTTCCACTTCTGGTAAATTCTGCACAGCCCCCATCTCATTTTCGAGGAGTGTGCTGGAAGCACTGGTAGTTAAAAGCCCTAAAATGAACATGAGACTGGGAGCTGTCGTAGAACAGTGTTACTGTTTCACCGTCCTCATTGTCCAGCCCCCACCCCAGCAATAGTAATTAGACTGGCATGTTGAAGCGTTAGTTATTCCCTTCCCAGTTCTGGGGGCAGCATGATAGGATTATTATTTTGTTGCCTTTAGCCATATGCTGTCAGATTATTAATTCTCAAACCCTGCTAATTAAAATGGTAATTAAGGCTGGGAAAGAGGTCTAATTGTCTGCTATGGCTAGTGGTATATGCATTTGTGTGGGGGAAGGGGCATGTGTATTTTAGGGGTTGTGGGCGTTGTTGTTCAAGCTGGAGGGAGGGAGATGGGATGTTTTTGTATTTTGTGCATTAGCACAGTGATGGGGGTGAGGTGAACAGCTGGAGAGGAGCTGGTGTCTACAGATGGACTCACGTATGGAGGTAAATGTCATCTACCATCTGTAAAACATGTCCCATACAGCACGACACCCAACTAATATGTCCAAAAGCTGCATACGAACACAATCCACATACATGTTGCCAGTGGGTGGGTGTTCATATGTCAATGTGGGTTATAATACCATAGAAACCATCTGGCAAACATGCTAGCAACCTTCATGTACTGTGTTGCTGTCAGGGTATTCCCATTAGGAATATAAGAACAATATGCTAACCATTTTGGTTAATGGTTAATGTGTTATGGTTAGCATACTGTTATACTTTATACTGTATTATCATACTGTATGCCACACACCTACACAACCAGGCACAGTGTATTGCTGGGTTCTTTCGCAGGCAACTGACACTGATTGGTAGTAAACAGGTTTGAGGGGAGGCAATGCAAATGATTACCGTGGAAAAGGAAAATGTAGCAAGCTCCATTAATCAGCCAACCAGCAAGAGTAAACACTGAGTGAGTCTCTATCGCTGTCTCTCTGTGTCTTGGGGGGTTGTGCAACACTAGATGCAGGATCGTACTGTATGAGTATAGTGTGAAGTATAACCTCACAGTCATCAGGGAGTCATCAGCCTTATGGACAGAGACCCTCACAACCTCCACAGGAAATGGTATGTTTCCGGAAAGGGCTGTCTGGGACACAGACACTACATTAGTGGCTGTGTAAGACATCAATGTGTGCTTTTAAAAGCCTGCATAGGCCCTATGCCCTATGGCAATTTGACCCTTCCCCCAAAACAAATATGCACACACGCACACCAATCAATTCCCAGTTGGTTTTGTGTGACCAGCCATGGTAAACTTGTAATGTATTTTATGCATTACCAGACATATGGAAGGTTGAGTGTATGAGAGAAAGAGTAGGCTACTATAATATTCTATTGTTTACTATATGTCATATTTGTTTTATTATAGATAGCTTTGTTTGACTTTTAACTATTTACAATTTCACTTGCTTTGGCTATGTAAACATGTTTCTAATGCCATAAAGCATAAAGTAAGAGACGGAGAGAGGGAGAGAGAAAGGGTGTGAATGGAGCGCTTGGCTTGAAACTTGAAAACCCTAAAAAGTGCACAAATATGTTTTTAGGCTACTCACCATTACAGATATTACAGTAACTAGTGCACACTGAATTACATTAAACAGATACTGGCATAGATTGTTTTCTAGATTGTTTTTAAATTGCTTGCTTGTTTTATCAAATACGCAGGACATATTTCAGATGGTGTGTGTGGTCTACAGTAGACTTTGCCTAGGGATGATTTGCAGATGTAACAGTTTGCATTATACACCACTGTAAGAGGTCTGTTTGAGAGGAGTAGAACTATGCTACATGACTCTGTTCTGTCCCTGGAAGAAGCTGCATCCTGCCAACAAATACATGTCCCCCCTTCGGTGGAAAACCGTAAAATAAAAACAGTGACAACTCAAGGAGGGACACTACACATGTTCATTATTCTCCTTGATTGTTTTTGTTCCACTGTGTCAAAGGTCACTGGAATATCAGCATCAATACAGAAAGCTATTTTCAGGTTTGACAAGCAACGAAGATAACATGTACTATCTGTCCAGAAGGGCAGACCTGGTGCTGTGTTCGAGAGCCAGAACAGTATAGACCACATGCTACCACATTCCCTAACCGACACAGTACGCTATGGCTTTTAGGATATCACTTTCCTTTCTAAGCTGTACCTTTTAATTTGTATATACAGCACTGTAGTGACAGTCACACTGACCTCCCATTCTTTACAGTGTTTTCCTATCACCACCAGATGAAACAGCAAAGGACTTTGAGGGAATAGTGGGGATTCCACAGACGACTGAGCTATGTAAATGTTTACAGATTCCCAAGAAGTTTGGGAGTGCCCGAGCGTCATGGTGTTGTAGGAGTCTGTTTAATTAACAGCCGCGCTGTAACGCTCAGTCGAGCATGTAAGGTGTTCTGAATGTTTTATTATCAAACAGCCATCGGCCAAAGATGACATAACTAAGTGATGTGTTTTCGTGTAAAGGCCCAGACATGGGTTCAGCTGCAGAATAGGAAGCACGTGTGCTATAGCGGCTTTCATTCACACGTTCCGGCGCTAATGCTAACGAGTCCAGTGTTCGAGCCTTACTGTACTGTAAAGGCCGTGTTACCATAGATACACAAATTGGCATTCTTTGCCAAATGCAAAAGCACATACTGTATACAGGAAAATGTACAAACGCGCCTGAATGTGCCCCCTGAACACACGCGCACGCACACGCACACACACACTCACACTCACACACACACACGCTCACAGCTCACTGGCACTCGGAAACATAACAGGCAGATGGTGTTTCGCTCTGAGGAGCTTGCAGCCCTGGGCTGGGCTGTCTGATGGCGGTGGGCTGTCTCCACCGACCATATCCATCACTGGAGGCGAATGGTTGGGCCAGGAATGGGGGATGTGGTCTCTTTCTAAGGAAGTCCCTGCCCAGACTACCCTGGTGTTCGGATCTCATTCCGCACACACGCACACACGCACGCACACACACACACACACACCCACACACACGCGCGCACACACACACCGCCACGGTTCGTCGACTGCTGCGTTGCTTGATCAGAGCTGCTGCTGCTGCCATAGTGTTGTTGGGATGAATAATACCTGTGCTAGAAGAGACATGTGAGGACACACCCTGACCTGACCTGCAGCTGTGAGCGCACACACACACACACACACACACCTGCCAAGTATGAGTCACGCTCGGTGGGCTGGGTCAGAAGATAGGCCATGAGCTCCTGTTGATTCCCGCACATTCTCACCTCCTAGCCTTCTCTCCCTCCCCCATTCCCCATTCTCCACTTCACTCTTTGTCTTTCCGTCATTCCCATCGCCGTCTCCTTTAGCCGTCGTCGCTCTGAATCGGTTTGCGTGTTTTTGTTTGTGTGTGTGTGTGTGTGTGTGGGCGTGCCCAGCATCATACGTGCACTCTGTGTTTTTCCTGGCCTGTCTTTGTTGTGGCTAGCTCTCTATCATCAGTGGCAGGAAGGGGTGTGTGTTTCTGTTTGAGGTGGGCTTTGTTCACCTGGTGGCCAGGTAGAGGGGCGGGGCGGGGCCGCGCGCTCGCGCGTGTGTGTGTGTGTGTGTGTGTTGGTGGGGATTACAGTTGAACCAGCCAGCGTGAGAAACAGGAGATGCAGTAGAATCGTGAGAACACTACCTGGAAAACAGCTGGGAATGTTGTCTGTTGGCTCAGAGCAGACTGACCGAACACACACACACACACACACACATACATACACATATACATACACATATACATACATACACATGCACGCGCACACACACACACATTACAGTACACACACACAAGCATTAGGCACACACATACATACACATATATATACATACACATGCACGCACACACATGCACACACACACACACACACACACACGCACACACACGCACACACACACACAAACATTACACACACACACACACACACACATTCACACAAACATTACATCACATGCACACACACAAACATTACACAAACACACACACACTAACAGATGAGGTTAAAACACTCCCCTGCACACATTCCTGTTAGACACATGCTGGGTCAGGCCCAACTGGGACGCCCGATCCTGAATTTCTTCTCAGGAATCACAGAGGAGCCGGCTGGGGTCTGGGACACACACATGACCCCCAGTCAAGTACATAAAAAATAATTTTCCTTTTTCTTACAAATGAACAGATTATTGCAAATTATGCAAAATCATCAGCATTAATACATAAACACAAACATTAACATGCCATTACCCTTTTCAAGTGTATACACACTTGAGGTCTCAGCACTATGTACTGTAGTTGACAAGCTGAGGTGAAAATACCACATATATTATGGGAAATAGCACCATATTATGCCTATGTTTACTTGTTGTCAGATCACAATTGTTTTTTCAGTGACTGTTGCTTTAAATCCAAAGAGCCACTTCTTACCCCGTGGCCCCGCCCACTCTTCTGTGTAGCATACTGACGTGAGGCTACGACTGCTTTCCTGTACTCTGACAGACACAGCTGTGCACCGCATTGTTTTCAAGGCGGTAATATTGCACATTAACTCCGCCTCGCCGGTCTAAAGGATGGGAGGCGGAATGGGGTTCATTGTTGTTCGCCTCGACATCGGCACTGCAGCAGTGCATGGTCACACAGCCTCGGAACCATGTGGTAGAGACTGAAGTGTGACGTTTTGATAACCAGCCATATGTGGGCTATACGCAAGCACATTATTTCATGAATGAAGGTACATTTACTGTACTATATCACACTATCGCACTCGCTAACAAACTATATCCACAAGCAGATATGAATGAAGGGTTACTATAGCACGAAATTGCAGCCGTCCTTGAGGCAGATTAGCCTAGGCTAGGCTAGCTGTTAGCAACATAATTGATTAGTGATTATTTGGTTAAACAAGAAACTTTAATGGCTATCTTTGCTATTATCACAGACATAAAGGTTTAACCACTTGACGCCGATTGAGGCAAATTCGCGACACACCGGTGTGAGTACTATTTTTTTTTTACCTTCATTGACTATTTCTGTTGGTCGCGACTTCGCTCTATCTATCCAGTATGGCTATATTCGCCCAAAATGGATGCATATAAATAATGCTTTTTTTTTTTTTAGCACTCACGTGTATTTTCTTTAGGAAATGTCATGCTAGTTCATTCCTATTATCATATCAGCTGCTACTACAAAAATAAGTGTATGTACATTTAGAGTATACTGTAGCTGAATTTTGGTGAAAATCGGCGGGACCTCGGTAGAACCTAAGCCGACTCTGTGCACCTCAGGTCGGCCAAGATGCCACTGGATCCCGCTGTACAATTATGCATCATACCTATATTTTATATTCTATGTGCTATATACAAATTAACAATCTCAAATGACTATTGCATCACCTTGAAAGCAAATTGAAAGCTATAATCGTGCTCCCAAAAACGGCAATCAGTTTACGGCAGGGGATACATTTTCGGTATGACACGCGTGAGTGTGTCTTTATCCACGAACAATGCGCTTACAGTAAAGCAGTAGCGAACCGTGACTTTTCAGCCGTGGCCCTCTGACACCACTTGTCTCGTTGGGGAAAAAAGCAATATATGATTATAGCTCGGCGCAGCGTAAAACCGTTGATGCGTTGCGCAAGCCATATGAATGAATGGGTTTCAGAGTGCAGTGGTGCCGCTGTTGCTTTCTGTCTGAAACATCGAACTATAGGACTAAAACATTGGTCTGAAAGGGCCTTTAGTCAATTTATCCTACAGACTGTACCAGCTGCCGGTAGGCTAGATGTCGGTCATATATGTCGGTCATATCCTCTTAGGGGCGTTACCAAATAAACTGTGAGTAGCTTGTATGTAGAAACAACTCACTTTTCTAATTTGAATGCTTCTCTGCTTCTATTTATTCTATGGTCATTACAGACTGGTAAAGGTAAAAGTTGAAGGCCCAGTATGTCTCTAAGTGTCACATCAACATAACTAATTCCAAAAACAACTAGAGATATTCGGTTTTCATGGAACGTCAGTAGAATGATATGAATCTCTACATATTTCACTTAGTTTGATTTGAACTGAAACATGTCCTTGTCTTTTGCCACAAAGATTAACTTTGGATGTGTAGGCAACATGTTATTGTATTAGTGTGTTTATATTGTAAAATAAATAGCCGCATCACCTAAAGGTAATGTTGACTAAAACCCACCCATACCGCAGGAACAGGAAATCCTTTATTCCCGTTGTTGCCAAGAAGTCATAATGTTTAATTATTTAAATGCATTTGATTGCTTCCACAGAATCCATGCAAATCTTTTACCATACTCCTTCATGCACATTAACCCTGAGTGCGTGTGTGTGTACGTGTGTGGGAACAAGTATACTGTATCTGGAAAGGTGGGTGGGCCTTTTAATGACAATAAATAGGTCTCCACATTCAACAGAACAAGGACATTTACAGCATTCTCGAACTGGTCGATTATGCAACAAACAAAAAAACAACAATGTTGTGTGCGTGTGTGTGTGTGTGTGTGTGTGTGTGTGTGCGCGTGCGTGACAGTGAGAATAAAGTTGTTGATAGTTATCGACAGTGGAAGCTTATACAAATAGGAGGCATCATTTGAATAGGTGAGGATCAGTTACACAGGCGCACACACGCACACAAACACACACAGGCACGCACACACACACACGCACACACGCACGCATACACACACACAGGCAAAGAAAATGAGAACGGCAGATAGATCTGTAGGTGACGTTTCTCTCTTATTCTCTCTATAGCCATCCTTCCTTGCAATCTATCCATCTCTTTGTTTGTCCAAAGGATCTTATGTACAAATATGGTGAAAACGTTTCTGAATTAAGGCATGTTTGCATTCCTGATTGCTGAAGCTGTGGGAAATATCTGGCAACCAGAATGTCTGTATCTATGAAAGGCCAGACCTCCTGTGCAGGCTGACCAACCGAGAGTTTGAGAAAATGCAGAATGCGTCTGTAGGCAGCATAGAATCAGATCCACATCTATTATATATAAAATATGATTTTGTCAGGGTTAATGTGTTCATTCTGGCCACAAGGAGGTGGAATGAAGGCAAGCATGACGCCATAACCCATTCATGGACGTCGGCCAATAGTGTCCCTTGACTTCTCATCCACACAAAACGGCAGCATGACTTTTGCAAAAAGTTGTTCCATGACCAGCCAAGGGACTGGATTTGAGCAAACGCTAATTCCATTTGTTGCCATAGCTGCATAGGTGCTATCGGTTCAGATCATACCTTCACAGTTCAGGGACACATTTATTTTGTCATTACATTTACGGTATATATTCATCTTTCACATGGACATTATAGTAGTAATAAATAATGCAAGTAATAAATCCTTGGGCATATAAATGTGTCACTCTCCACCAGCAAACTCATGACACCGTAGGTTTAATACTATCTATATCTATTCTTTATCTCTCATTATGTTCCTATTCCCACAGCTCGTGTCTTATCTCGGCCAGTCTTTGACTGACGCAGAACCGTGGAATGGCACACAATTTCTCTTCCACACTGAGACAATGTCGTCGAACACACTGTCTTAGGGCCGCTGTCTGCGTGCGTATATGGCGAGACAGGGGTTACATTCGTGCAGCGATGGTGAAAATCACGTGCGGTAATGGATAATGTTTACATTGTGTGAGACTGCATTAGTGTTATACAGTATATCACTGCTGGTTACATAGAGCAGAGCAGGCATGTGCCATGACCTATGCCCTGTTTATATACGTATAATAATAAACTGTAAAACAAGTACTGTATGTACATATTGTATATACACGCGTGTCTATTTACATGAGTGTGTGTGCGTGCGTGCGTGCGTGTGCGTGTGCGTGTTTGCATGTGTGTGTGTGCGTGTGTGCGTGCGTACGCGTGTTTGTGTGTGTGCGTCTGTGTCTAGAGATGGGTTGGGGGGAAGGAGGTTCTCATTTGGGATGTAGCCCTCCATTATTTGAGTGACATGTACCATACTGTACCAGTGTGGGGGAGGAAGGATTAATAAATAATTAGGCAGGCGCCCGACCAGGGGGAACAGACATCTCTTCTTTTCCCAGACAATATGCTTTAGATGCGACGGCAAAAGAGAGCCCAACAGACAACACTTCAGTTCAGTCAAACCTGACTTCATTCACGATCATTCACGGCAATAATGAAATGGGACCGCGCGCAATGGGATTCCTTGTTTGTCTTCTCCTCTATTAGTGTAATGAAAGCAGCTTTCCATCGCTGAGATCACATGTGGAGTTTTCACCCGCGGCTGCGGAGACACCGACACTGTCTGGACGCAGGCCATTCGACCCCTTCAATCACCCTAATGTGGATGGATGCGGTGAGGATGACAGCCATCCACAGCGGCAGGGCCATACCCCCCCCCTCCCCCCCGGCTGCGATAAACAAACGCACCCCTCCTCAGGTGGGCTCAGTGGACACATGAATGGAGCATTACTCAGTGATGGATCAGTAGACCGGCTGCTGTCCCATTTCTCACCCCATCCCGCTGGCTCCGTCCCCCCCACCCACACCTCACCCTGTACCGGCCCCTCGCCCAAAATCCTTGTCCACCGCCCCCCACACCCCTAGCTCCTTAACCCAGCTCCAGTCGTTTAGCCCCGCTGCCTTCATCCATCTTGGGGCCCTGTGGTTCGGAGTCCGCCATCCCTCACGCAGGCTCTCCCTGCCGGGATAAATAGGTCCCTGAGCGCCCCTGCTGAAGGATGAGCCGCGGGTCGCACAGCATCGCTTGTTTTTCCCCCTTTCTGCTCTCTGCTTCGCTAATGCTTCGCTATGCTGCGCGCACGCACATGCACACGCACACGTGCACGTGCACGCACACACGGATCCACACACCTGCACTGAGCTGCTATACATGAGCAAGGCTTCACCTTCCAGCGATAAGTGGTGGAGATGAGCTTGGGGGGGGGGGGGGGGGGGGGGGGGGGGGGGGGGGGGGGGGGGGGGGGGGGGGGGGTTGTGCTACCCCCCCCCCCCCCCCCCCCCCCGACACCACGCCCACCCCCCACCACAGCCTGAAGGCTCTTAGATCAGCATCCACATCCACATCTCACCTGCTTACTGCCTGCATGCCACTTAACAGTAGGGCTCGCAGGCACTAATCCTAACACATACAGTATGGTACAAAACCACCGTAGAGCCTGTGTGCGTGCACGTGCGCGTGCGTTACATGGTGTCTAACTCTCAGGCAGACCCCAGCCCTGACATGCAGACATAGACACAGAAAAAAAAAAGGTTTAGACTAGCAGCTGGCTGACAGAAGACACCAGAGCCCAGAGCATCAAATTCAGCTTTAGTTCAGTCCAGAGAGAGAGAGAGAGAGAGACAGAGAGAGCGGGACCTGAAGCTAACAGCAGCAAAATTCAGTTGAATTCATGAGACACCCCCCTGAACCTTACATTGGCCCGACCCACTGTTTATATTCTTCTTGTTTTTCTCTATCCTTGCTTCACTTTTATGATTGCCCCGCTCCACATCTTTCTTTTTCTTTCTTTCTTTCTTACTTTCTTTGTCCCATCTATTGTCAGCCTCCACCTCTTTCTCTGTCGCTCAGTTTCTCCTCTAGTGTGATAGCATGATGGGCCTATTCTTCCTCAGAGCACTGCCAGGGAAACAACACATTCCTGACCACATACCAGCCTCAGGAAAAACAGTGTCCGGAACATAATACATGGCCGAACACGTCATTTGTTTTTAAGCCCACTTGCTCACTGGAACAAAGCTGCTCCAAGGGGTGGATTGAGCATGTGTGTGTGTGTGTGTTTGAGTGACAATGAGAGAGAATAGGGGAAACAGAGAAAGTGGTTTTATTGCTATGTTTGTGTGTTCATGTGTGTGTAAGTACTGTGTAAGAAACGGATAAACGGCCCATCCACCCCTTATGTACACTATATACTGTATATCACAGAAACATCTGTGCTGTACTTATTCATACAGTAACTGGTACCCACAGTGGGAACCAGTACAGCATCATCAAGGCATGTCTGTTTATAGCATGTCCTCTGCCTCTTGAGCTCCTGTTAGCAAGTTCACCAGTTTGTTATTGTATACTCAAAGGACAACATTACATAGGATTGATGTTGATTGATTGATTAATTGATGTGTAGACGGGTTTAGGAAAATAACCTCTTTAGTATCTTATTTTAATCGTATTCTTAGAGATTGCTTTCATTAGTCAAAGGCAACATATACGCAACTTGTCGTAAACACAAAAGTTTGTCGAGAATTGAGACATTGGATATTTTAAAATTTTAACATGTTTCAAATAAATAGAAATGTTTTCTTTGTTTTGTTTTAATGCCAGAAGAACATTTTGTATCTGCAGCCTTGCTATTCAACCTCATTAAGTTTACAGGCTTTGAAAGGAAAAAAACAAAATAAGACTCATGAGAACTTTATCTGTTTTCATCTTCCCTTTCTTTCTCACTGATAAATGGTCGTCTGTACACCGTGATCACAATTTTCCTTTAATAGGTCGTTGGAAAATTCCCAGGCACACTGTGACCTTGTTACTACCTGCATTCCAGGTATCCACTGTTCGTACACACATTTGCGTGCACGTGCACACACACACACGCACACCCACGCACATGCACGCACACACACACACACATTTGGCTAAGCACTCATACATTTGGTTGGAGGCCTGATAAGGGGAATTGCAGGACACTTTGGCGCTATCCAAAGAAGCGCTTGTGTTTGTTGTGGAGACGGCTGTGTCGTTGACACCAAAACTTTATATGTGCACAGTGCGCGTGCACAGGAGCACACACACACTGTGCACATATAAACACAGAAACAGACACACATATAAAAAAAAAAGAAAATGACTCTCTTACACACACACACACATATACAATGACCTTGGTCACTCATACAAAGACTAGTCTCCCTTACAGTGGTGCAGATTTGAAGGTCAGGCCAGTTAAAGTGGTGTTTTGGTCATTAACCACGGTTAGAGGATCCCCCACCCCTTGACATCCTGTCTAGGGAACCATCACTTTCAATCCACTCTGACATCACTGTGCATTTGTACATGGCCGTGACTGATTTGGGAGCTACGCGTCGTTCATCCTATTTTTATCTGCCAATCCAGTTGAAGTTCCATCCCTCTCCCGGACCTCAGAGCTCTGTACCGGTAGCCTTGTGCCGAGAGTAACTTTGACGACACAGAGTGCTTCCGAGTGGCCAATCTATAGTTCTAACCTCATCCTGTCCTGTGTGACTGCTGACCCTCTACACAAACACCCCCCCCCCCCCCCCACACACACTCACACACACCCCAGTAAACTCAAAATCTCCTTCCTGTATCTGACAGCCGTAAGTGTGAGTGAGTGAGCGAGTGAGTGAGTGAGCGTGTGTGTGTGTTTGTGAATGAGTGTGTGGTGAGAAAGCATATGCGCTTGCAAGAATGACTACTCAGCCATAACGGAACTCATAAAGACTTCCGCTGATCGCTATCAGGACAGAGGGAGTGGAGAGAAAAAATAGCCACGGGCTACATATAAACACGCACGCACGCACACGCACGCACGCACGCACGCACACACACACACACACACACACACACACACACACACACACACACACGGACGCCCCAAACAAAGCTGTTGTCTGCCTGCCTTACAAGTTGGAGACTCATGTGGCACTCATGTTACCGCTAAATGTCACTAAATGTCAGTTGGTTGTGTGTCCCTAGAAAGCTTGTGTTAGCTTGCTAGTGTTTGTGTCTGTGTGTGTTTGTGTGTATGTGTGTGTGTGTGTTAGCGAGAGACAAGCAACTGCTTTAGGTTTTCCTTTAAAGACAAAATATCTCCTGGCTGTTCCCAAGTCTGTGAGTATAGAGTTTATTTATTGCCCCAGTGTGTCTTTGGGATCGGGACAATTTCACAATTTGCGCAAGAGTGTTTACCGCACTGCTATATTTTGCTCAAGCTTTAGTCTGTGAATGTTAGTGTGAAGGGAATGTATTATCCAGCATGATGTAATATTGTCTGGAAAGTTGGAACACACTGCGGGTTCAACACACTTTGTGGCACTGCACAGATCTGTATATACACATTAGCAAGCATTTATAAAAAGACATACACACACAATCACTTTTTTACGCTATTAATTAAAACACGCACGCACGCAGTTGTGTGAAACACTGGTAGTAGGTCATTTATGTCATGTGATGATCTTCCACCCCTGAACCTATATTGTATTACTCATATACAATAATGGCTCTCTGAATATCTAGACTTTCAACTTAGTCATAAACAACACCGTGCTCCTTTCTTTTGACATCTGTGCCTTCAATTAACCATGACATCACTTTCAAAATGTGACCGCTGTCCGTGTACGATAGCTAAGGTTTTTCCACACATACCCCACACAGGACATCAAAGGGTCAAAGTTTAACAATCCCCCTACCCCCCTCTCCATAAACCGGTTAGTCTAACAACCTGTTTTATATGGCCCACCATCAACTCACACTATTACGACATAAGGGACCAATAACTTGTCTTGTGATGGTCATGGCTTGTCCTGCCTCTTGACCTGGACATTTCCCATAAAAGAAAGAAAAAAACAAAACAACAATACTCTTTCCTCATAGTCAGCCACCACATCTCCTCAGTGCATATAGCTGAAACACAGAGCCAACCTACAGTAAAGACTGTTCCACGTCAGCTATTTATTGTTGACCAGGCCTCCTGCTTGAACCCTGGTGGTTGTCAGCTTGTCAGTAAATGGAGAAGGGTGGGAGGGTCTTGTGGCCATGGTATGGATGAAAACGATCCTCCCCTGGTTACATCTACTGTGAGTCATGATGTGGGAGCGACAGTGAGACACTAGGAGAGGAAGAAACAAATTATGGCCCCATTCTACACGCCTCCCTCTCTGCCTCTCTCCATCTGCTCATCAATCTACTTCGTTCTCCTTCTCCTTCTTCTCCCCCTCCCTCAGTCCCATCTCGGTGTCTTGCTGCCATTCTGCCCCTGTTGTGACTGCTGTGGAGACGTAACCCAGACATGGCCGGCAGCCAGGGACTTCTGTAGACACCTGCGTCAGACTGGCTGAGGAAAACAAGAGAGAAAGGAACAGAGAACCCTCGATTCACCCCCCCCCCTCTCTCTCTCTCTCTCATCTATCTCTATGTTGTTTTTTTGCATTCCACCCCCCCCCTCTCCAAGCCAGATCCTCATTTGTCTCAGAATGAATTGATGCCCCTGTTTACGACCGCTCTCCCCCTGCAGTTGATCTGCAGTCACATGACTTGCTTTGCCCTGCCCCCCCTTCCCGGTTGTGTCTGTGGGAAGGGGGGGGGGGGGGGGGTGGGGTTTGCTCAAGAGAACTTCCATTGCGCCGCTTGCATGGGGCTTCCTGTCTGACCTTCAGGCGTGTGGAGGACAGGTATTGTTATGTCTCACTCCAATAAAGAGCTCTCTGTTCTGTTTCCAAACACCTGTCAGTCAGTGTCTCACTGTGGGGCACATCACATGCTTCCCTATCAGTCCTGAGTGGACGTCACAGTGAACGTCAAGTGGGTGGCAGTGTGTGTGCGTGTGTGTGGGGCTTGTGGGGGTGGGGTGGGTGGGGTATAGGGAGTTGGCTCCTGATACGTTTCTCTGAATCTTGTTTGCGCGATTCCTAATCTCTCAGACGTTTTGGGTCATCTCAGGCCATGGTCTGCCCTCTAAAACACCCCTATTTGTCCACAGTGGAAGCTCTGCGGTCCGAGGTCATCTGGAATGAAATGACCTGAAACCCTCCTCGGATGATTTGAACACATAATCTCCTCACGTATCACCGGTTCAGCTACAGTATGATCTCCCTGTGTGTGTCTATGTACTCACTTTTGTTGCCAGCGGTTTAGACATTAATGGCTGTGTGTTGTGTTATTTTGAGGGGACAGCAAATTTACACTGTTCTACAAGCTGTACAATCGCTACTGCAAATATGTGAGGGGTGTACCCACTTTTGTGAGATACTATATATATATATATATATAGTATATATATATATATAGTGTGTACATACGCTGTGTGTGTTGGCATGCACTATATGCCTAAAGATGCATGTTTAGGCACGCTTGCCTGTGTGTGTGTGCGTGTGTGCGTATGTTTAAACCTACAGTGTCACTGATGATGTGAAAGGTGCACTGATCAAACAAACGTAGATGCTTTAAGGCGTCTTACGGAGAGGATTTATGAAAGTTATCATTATGCACACACACGCAGGCCGTGCACACAATAGCGCCTCTTATTTTATCAGCCATAACTTTTCCATTGCGACGGAGGACGTATTTGTCCTCAGGGAGGAACACCGTGTCTGATCGACTGCGTGTGTGCTCGTGCACGCGGGCATTGCATCTGTGTGTGTGTGTGTGTGTGCACACGCATGTCTTCTGATGCATACTTCAGTTGACACCAAGCTAAATGGCGTTCTTTGCATCGCTCTGACAGCTCTGAGGAACGCTGGGTTCCCTCGTATACAGCATCCCCGGGCAGGCATGAGTTATACTGTACCAGACTTCAGCTCCATAACGTTCTGTTCTCATGCTGGGCACAATGATCCAAATCACACACAGTCCACACACCGTGCTTCTTCTGAGGACAGGAGCAGGAATTAGCTTCTTTATAGGAAAGGAGAACGACACCGCCGGCTCCTATAAGTGTGATTGACTTATTTTTAAATTGTTAAGCTATGTAGGAACACACTGCGGAGAGAACATCATGCCAAGGGGGTCGTATAAGGCAACAGTGGCTATAAGAACACAAAGTACGGAAAGACGAAAGTTTCCCAAGGCTCCAGAGTTGAGTTGTATTGACACATGGAAGTTCCTTAGGCCTCTGTTAGCGTTGTACGCACTCCAATGCAACCAGTCAGGAGTCATCCACCACTTGTTTACAGTACGTGTAACTCCCTCACTTTGATCTCTCTCTCTCTCTCTCTCTCTCTCTCTCTCCCTCCCTCCCTCCCTCCCTCCATCCATCCATCCATCCAAGCTCGCCATTCAAGCTGCTGACGGTGAAAGGAGGAGTGGTTTATTTACTCATTCATGTAGTTCACTGACAGATGGCTGCAGTGTAAACAACAGCGCTCACACTACTGGTTTTCACCTGCGTTGCAACATCGGGAAAGCTGCTAAGCAGAGCCACGAAGGAATGACTTCAAGTAACAGCTATCGGTTTATAGCATGCTGTCACATTTCTGGAAGATAAGCTCCCACCCATCTGAGTGTAAAAATGTCCACTACTAATCTCATTTACAGCTTTCACACCAGTTTTTTCCCACTGCAATGATCTACGTATGATAGATTATAATGGGACGTGGCGTGAGTCGTGGGACCTCTTTGTAATGTACTGGAATCACTGAGAACGTCAGCACCTGCCTGTTTGCACAAGCCTGTCTGCCATGCCTGGCTAAATTCTTCCGCCTCCTTTTCTGTTTCATGTAAACATTACACAACTGACAAGGTTGTAGCCTTGTTATATTATTACTATGACGATACCACACCTCTGCTAATATCTAATGTTTTGCAACAGAAAGGTACAAATCTTTGAGCGCATATCATGATCCTTACGTGTAAATTACCATTTGGACAGAAGTTGAAAACTCACTGGGTTCTTTTGTGACTTTCTGACAAATTATTAGTGTATTTAGCCTTGATAAGGCAGTCATAACATAATAATAGCATATGCCAGTGCAGGTGGTGGGTCTTTTTTCAAGCACTGATGGAAAAAATGCATGCATGTCTTCAGACTATAAATGGTGCCTAAACTTTTTTAGGGTTTCCTTGTGAAGAAACCTAGGATAATTTGATCACTCAAAATCTGTGCTGCAAATGTTTGTTAGTTCTGCTTTTTATAGATATTTTAAAGAAGAAGCATACAGATTACGCAATTGTGGCAAAAATACGTATAAACATAACACATTCTCATGAACACTGCAAATATGTAATAATACAGAATAGTATTTCACCTATAGATTGCGTGAGATTTATTTTTACAAAATGTGTCAATTGACTTGAGGAAACGGTAATGATATAATTTAACAGTCGCACTGTGTTTGTAAGAAAAAAATCCCTGTGCTATACGCTGCCTACAAATGTACCAGTCGGACAGGGAGGTGACAAAGACAATTGGACCAGACCATTCTGTTTGCTTGCGGGGAAAGGAAGACAGTCTGAACAGGCTGTAATGGTAGCTCCCAGAAACCACTGTGGTCCACTACAGACACTACCACACTGCCACTTGCCACAATACAGACACACACAAATACAGTAGCACTCAAGCACTCACACTCTTCACACAAACACCATGTGTGCATGGTTAGCTATAGCTCAGACGTGACTTCAAAGATTTGCTTTGTGACACGATTGTTATAATGTCCAAATCAGTGGCAGGTTACTCAGGAATAGTAATAAGTTACTATTTACTATTACTATTAGGCAATTCTTTTAATCCAATGCCGTCAAGACACAGTCACCAGCGACACACCTGAGGTGCGTTCAAAATCGTCAAACGTTCACGGCAAACGCATTTTATTTCAACTTAAATATACATTTAATGTGTGTTTGTCGAGAACTACCACCACCTCCTCGTCCTCGTCCTCCTCCTCAGTGTGTGTTTGTGCGCAAACGTTCGCAGTGAACTCAAAGCAAATGGAAAACGGTAAAAAAACCAAATGCGAGCAAACATTTGTTTGCCAATTTGAATTAAATTTAAATGCACCTCTGCTATATGCTCCTTAGGAAACAAAGCAAGATATTGATATATATGGTACATATGTGTATATATCTGAAAGACACACATTTACATTTACAGTTGCATACCCACAGCCTCCTATACACAAGCGCACACACACACACACACTCCCATACCCTCCTGTGCTGATGTGTACAGGTAAAATGTGGCAGAGGTGGGGGAGGGTCTTTGCCCGAGGTTGAACACAGGCTTGATGCTAGACTAGCAGATCCCATTTACAGGACCCTGCCATGCTAATTAAAGTCTCATACTCCGTAACTAGGGCAATTATAAAGTGCAATTAGTTAGTGAATGCTTGATTAAATAGGTAACCGAGGTGTGATTAAAGAAAAGGAATCAAGGCATTGCGTGGATGTGGGTAACAGATGTGCACAGGCGCTGTGTGGCGTGGGGATCGAGGAGGGTTTTCTACCTTGGTAAAAAGCTATAGCGGAGAGAGCTACATTCGGTAAACACTTTAGGCTGATGGAGTGCAAAGACATACAGCATAATTTGCCCGCTTTGCTCCGCACATTCCAACAGCGAACCCCCTCACATGGGAGGCACACGCGTGGCTGCGTGAGGGGGTTCCTTGCTCTCCACCGCAGACTGACAAACGGAGGAGGGAAGAAGTGGCCCGTGGGGCGAACAGGAGCAATATCATCGCGTTTCTCCTTTTCCTACCGAGGCTTTATTGAGCAAATATCCTGCTGCTAAGTGCATACATGATTAATCACATACAGTACCAAAGGTACACCTTCTCCACTTCAATCTCCATTTTCACTAACCCCCACTGAGCAGGAATTGGTCCTGGAATTTCCTGCCGGAGTACTGCATAGGCGTACTGAGCCCTGAGAGTAGGATATATGTTGGCAGACACAACGTGGGCCGCTAATGTAAACATGACATACAGCAAACAGAGCTCCTTAGAGAGGTTTGCCCCAGGGAGGAAAACAGCATGGCACAGACTGGGCCTCTTGTTGCCAAGGAGACGATACAAAAGCTTCCTGACATAATTTCGGAGAGGTCTCGAGGATGCCCGTTTTGAATAATGCTCTCATATTTCCGCCTCTGTGAAATTGTATCAGGAAACGAGAACACCTAACGCCAGTAGACATCGGATTCTGTCATGCTGTGTAACGTATGCAGAGATTAGTCTCTCTCCGTGCGCTCTGTGAATAGATGTTTTTTGAATTCTAAACAGCATAGGCCCACACAAAGAATGAGAAAATGTGTTATTTCTAAGTGACATGCAAACAGAAAATGGAAATTTTGAATATCTTGATGAATCTAGAAAATTAACTCATATTTGGTGTTTGGTGTGTGTGCAGCAACGCAATCTTATGTGATGAGCTACTTGATCATAAAAGTAATCCAGACTTGTATTCACGTTTGTGTGTTCAGTCTAGAACTGAGATCCAATATACCCACACACATAGATAGGGTATCTATTTTTAAAATGGTTTTTTTTCTTCCTTTCTTGTTCCTGTCTCTACTGACTGATGATTCATATACAACCTTCAGGTCTGTGTGTCTGCAGTAACCACAACTCAGACACAATTATAATTGCCCACGAGAGTGTGCGTGTCCATTTTTTCTACACGTGCGAGAAAGTCCGGGCCTGTCAGCAGTATAGAATGTCGTTAATTGCTGTGTTAATTAGCTACATCATCAAACGCAAGCCCCGCATGCATGTGACTGCTGACTGAAGAAGGATTGGGGGC
Organism: Typhlichthys eigenmanni; assembly: GCA_027564635.1. Taxonomy (NCBI): domain Eukaryota; kingdom Metazoa; phylum Chordata; class Actinopteri; order Percopsiformes; family Amblyopsidae; genus Typhlichthys; species Typhlichthys eigenmanni. The sequence continues at coordinate 8,594 of JAODUK010006223.1, read as the reverse complement.
GGGGAGCGGCTGCTGTCTGGGTGCGGGGGGGGGGGGTACACTCATCTTTTACCCATCTGCTGTCAGTAATGTATCACATTGTTTAGCTTTCATAAAAGGCGCGAGAACACCTCGTCAATATGGCAGCGCATTAACATTATACGGTGGGCCAGGTCCTTCACTAAGGGTTACTTGTTCTGTTCTCACTGGGGGGGAAGGGGTGTGGGTGTGTGTGTGTGTGTGTGTGTTGGTTGGGCCACTGACAAAGTATTGCAGGACGTGTACGCGCGTCTGCATGGGCGTGGGGTTGATAGGGGAGTGCTGCTGCATGTCTTTGTGGGCGGGGTGTGGCTGCGGAGGAGAGCTTCTGCCTCTGCCTGTGCCTGTGCCAGTCTGTGTCTGAGCAGGTGTTCTGCCGTCTGGGCCGACGTGACGGATCTGTCCGGGGGAGAGAGCAGCAGACCTCCAAAGTCTTCCGTTGGAAAAAAAAAGAGACAGTATTGATTTTCACACTCTTCTCGGTTAAAGTGCGGGAGCGCCCCGCGCCTCCCTCGTGGGCACATGGGCGTCGAGGGGGGAAAGAGTGGGGGTGAGGGAGGGGGATACAAAACAAACGATGGGGTGGGGGGAGGAGGAAAGGCACAGGAGGAGGTTTGTAGTAATGAGGCCTGGGAATGGTCCTAGACCAGCAGGCAAAGAGACCCAGAGACTTAGTGGGGCCTGTATGGAGTCTATGGATGTATGGTGAAGATCTTGGGGTGGTGACAGTATCGTAACTCTCTTAAAGGTATAGTCACCTATTGCAAGCTAATTGTAAGCTAATGCCATTTTGATCAAATTCAATAAATATCTCCTCACACTTTGCTGTCTTACTGTTCTTTCTATCTTACTTACTCCCCGTAAATAGGAACATAAACAAAGTGGCGAACACCGCTCGTACCAACAAAGCCGCATCACTGCGCTTTGCTTCGCAATGCATTTCGACATCTGATGCGCCTTCAGCTTTGATTGTGGCTCGAAGTTAGCGAGAATGACTGACCCTGCCTATGAGAGCCTCACCTTAAACCGCTTATAAAGACCATGGGAGCTGACATTGAGTAAAGCACGCTGGCTCTCTCCTGTGTGTCTTTTCTGCATTGATCAGACCAGAGCAAACAAGGCTGCCCTATAAGCTGCTCGTAATTCACCGTATATACGCACCCAGCACGCCAGTTAGCAATACCGCTGGGTAATATGCAGATTGCAAGTGTTTCAAATCCTTTGACTCAAAGGGATTTACTACTTCCTACTTCCCATTGGCCCTCTCCAAGTCGGACGCTTAGCCTATGCGGTAAACACAAAAACAACATGTCATTTGGTCTCTGGTGAGCCAGTGAAGGCGGTTTGTAGTTCAAAATAATGTGCAAAAATCAATAGCCTCCATCTCTTCCCCCCTGTGTGCTACTGGTTGTCTATTCCTGAGCCCATTGCTTCATTTGAAACCCCAGGCTATCCTGGAGGTAATGACAATCTGGTTTGATCTAGTCAAAGATGATACAAGCATATTTTATGCAAATAGCGTGAATCCCCCAAGTTCACCGTTGGCTGGGAAGTGCAGAGGCTTAATAACGGTGATAATGGGAACTTCCTGTTCCAACCGGCAGACTGGCCAATCGTAGGTAGCCTACAGCAAAAACACCTGGGCGTCGCTGGCAGATGGAAACTTTTTGCCCATAGTAAACACTAGAACTGTGGCCCTGAAACAGATGCCAGAATACAGTATGTCAATGCTTTTAAATTATCGTTTCAATTACAGCATTACAATTTCAGTCTCCACTGTTGCGCAAGTTTACACTTCACAAGAGCCAGCTCAAAGTTCACATTCATAGCTCTGCCCATATCTGACTAGCTAATACAACTCCTTCAAACAATCACATGGACTGGCTACACAAGTACCGCTAGCTGCACAGCACAGTAACGTATCGCCGCTGGGAATGTTGCGGAATGTGTGTTTGTGTGAGAAGTGCAACGTATTGTAGGTAGTGTAGTCCAGAAAGTTATTTGCGAGAAGGGTGCTGTAGGGATAAATGAGTATCTCATTGCTGAGGAGAAAAGACATTGTTAACAAGGGTGATTATACTGAACAATGCTTTGCTCTGGCCCTGGAGCTATAGCAGACATGGAGAGCTCTACAACGCTCATATTTATGTTCTTTAGTTGCATATGGATACGTTCAAGTTCACCGTACACTGGAAAAGGAGCACGTTCAATGAACGGGCTCTTTGTAAGGCATTTATGTACAATACTGTCAGTTACACAAACACACTAAGATGACACACATAATACATACACACACACACTTTCATATACTGTTTAAGACACACAACAATACATAGAGAGAGAGAGAGAGAGAGAGAGAGAGAGAGCATGCACATATTTGTAGACTCATATACAGTACAGTTATCCTTGTGTCATTTGTGGTGTGTGTGTGTGTGTGCGTGTGCCCGTGTGCCCGTGCATACGACACACACTCGGTCAACTCTGCTTTATAGGCCTGTGTTCCCACACCAGGAACAGAATGTTACGCAGCTGTGTTTTTGTAGCTATATCCAGGTGAAGACCCAACTGGTCCACAGGTTTATACCAGCCTCTGTTCCCCCACCCCCTCCCAAACACACGGCCAGGTGTCAGCTGCTTTGGACTCAAGGGATCTGCGTACAGTAGCTGGCTGGCCATGTGATTTGACATCATTAAGCAAGGCTTTGCGTACCGTGTGAGTGTATAATTGTACTGTGCGTTGCTATTAGTGGCTGTTAATAAGAGAAAGAACAACAAAACCCTTCAACTGACCTCCAGAAAAAATGACCACTGAACTTTTGCTTCTTTACATCCACAGTTTGTGACCCTGGAGCTAAACACCTGTGCACAAATTAGTCACTTGCTTCAATGAAGTGTTTGCAATGACACACACACACACATACACACACAAGGTTTACATCAAACACAAGCGTCCACATTCTGCCCCACAGCCCTGCGGTGATAAGCGCTTGCGAGTAAAATTCCTCCTCTCTACTGGTGCCGGTTACGCATTGTAACTATTGTTATGGGAAGACGCGGTCATGTGACTCATCCCTCAACCCGATTCTGGAACTGAAGGCATTGCAGGTGAAATGTCACCTCATCTGAAGGTGTGTGTGTGTGTATGCAAGCAATGAGCTGTCTTTCAATACAACCTTTCCATTGTATCCTCTCTTGCAGGTTGTTTGTACGTCAACACAGGAAATTGAGGCGTTTGCTTGTTATGCTCTGGTCCAACACAGAGCTGCCCTTATCTACTCATCCGTTTATTTCTGTGATAATAAAAAGTACGGGTGAGTGCTTTCCTTTGAATACAGGGGTGGAGAGAGAAGCGTATGTTCCCATGAAGTGCTATGATCTGCATGAGTAGCAATGGTAGCTGAGCTCTAGACAAGCCACTGCACAACGCGGAGAACCTCATATGACCCACAAACCCACGCCACTGCACCACAGCATGCCAGTCTGCTTGTGAAGCACTGCAGAACATGACAGATTATGACAACCTGACTCTCTCGTCTCTGTGCAAGACATTTGAGTCAGTGGAACATACAGTGTAAGACGCTAATAAACAGATTTAATAACGTTGTCCTCAGTAATGGAATTGCAAGGTGCTTTATGTTATTCTATTTTTATGAAGTATTTAATGCAGGGGCTAGTGCCTAATAATCTGCATTAGTATTTAATAGATGATAAAGTCAAATACATGGTCCAGGTTAGCTGCAAACAATTACACCAAATGAATGACCTTCTCTGGGCAGTATTTTAACTTAGGGAATTATATACTTCTAGTATATTGAATGACAAGCTGCTTTATAATTATAATAACACATTGACTATACAGTATCTACCGTAGTAAGTGAAGTACGGTCATTAGTACCCTAACGCTAAGCACAAAAAGAGAATAATTGAAGCAATTATTTTCTGTTGTAGTTTATGGAGATGTATTGTGTACATACAGACAGTAATGCAGCCCTTATTGTTCAAAGGGCTTTGCCGTGTTTGGCCTTCAGCTTTTCGTGCCATCGCAAATACCAAATCACTCACTAGCCATTGTCAACTGTACATGACGGTCGGGGCTGGAGGTGCATTTGCATAGACGGCTTCATTTCCTTGAGTTGGTCTGCAACACCGTTATTGGGGAGCTTCCCAGCACTCTCTGCAGCCTGCTCTCCTTTAGAGGACCCCCAGGCTCGAGGCACGGTCGGCCAGGTGGCTGCAGCTGACAGACCTCCCCGGGCCTTTACAGCTGTCTGCCTTCTTGTGGAGCCTCAAAGGCTGGCAATAGGCTGCAGAGCTACACCACCTTGCTGCATGCTTCTCCCTGGGGGAGTTCAAGGGTCTGGTTCACAGTGAAAATTGTAGATTTAATGTTTTGTATTGGTTTCCTATTGCGCATGGCATGCAGGAAAGACACGGCCCCAATGGGTCTCTCGGGTAAAATAACGGTAAAATAGAATAAATAATTCTAGTAACAATGCCACGCATGTGTGCTTCTGTGCACCCAGCCTCTTACCTGACTTCAGAAGACATCGTTATTTCGCCAGAACGCTGCCATGGGTGAACGTGGGGCACATACACACGCACGCCAGAAGACTGCTTTTTGACACAGATGTGATTTATTGCTGTACAGTTACTTAGAAAACATTGCTAACGTAATTATGAAACAACACATACAATCTCGCATTTCTTTCCACAAACACAAATGTATGCAGATGAAATCGACTGTATGTTACGTACAAAAAAATAAACTAAAAAACAAGAAAACAACAATAACTATGAAAGGCAGTGAGATTCTCATGTCTTATATAGGTGCTAACATATTCAGTGTCTCACTGGACAACTTTTCATGGACTGGGACCAATAAAATGCCCATTTTGGACTGGCTGTAGCACCAGAGAGTTAATGTGTACTCCTGAAATCGGGGGTGGCTGGCAGTAGGGTGGGCATTTGTCGAGGACACTGGGTTTTGGGTTGTCTCGTGTATGGACGTGCAGGAGCGGGGTGAGGTAAATGGTGAACAACAGGCATGATCGATGAGGCCTGCCAGTGGCAGTGCAATGATTCACAGTGCGATGGGGAAGGTGTTCCCCACATTTGAACAGCTTCTCTATTCTGTCGTTCATAAAGGGCGGGGCCAGACAAGTGTCCATGCAGGTCAATAAGGGTAAAATCCTTTTTGAAAGACAACCAAGCAAACACATGGCTAAGCAACATCCCGTTGTTACTGTACATTGCCGTAGGTCGGTTGGGTTCCTTTGCTTTGTATGATCAGTATTTGCTGTAATAACTGGGCTTAATAAATTACATATTGTCTCATGACATGGTTTAGATCACATTTCAACAGTTAGCATGCCACCCCACCCAGATATAGGCGTATGATTCAGCTACATGTGTTTTCCATTGATATGCGAACGCAGTGAAAGAAATTGGACTTTTGCATCATTACATTCGCAGTCATTCAGGCGGTCAGTCCAATATCAGTTGATTCAGTCTCGTGTTGTACATTTCAGTCCTTCTTATTCCTGTAGATGTTTGTTCTCCGGACAGTATCAGCAGCCACAGTCGATACACTGTGATTGTCCTGCTAATTCCTTACGCCAGGTCGATCGGACACATAGTGCTCAGTGGGAATGAGAAATCTATCTCTGCTGTTGATACGTTGTTGAGGCCCGCGCCATTCCGAGCAATCTGGTGAGATCAAACAGCATGTCGAGACACACCCTGGCCATTAACAAACCGTCATGCCACATGTCAACAATGTGCAATATATCTTTGACACATTATACAATTTACAAAGAAAACATCTGCCTTGTGCCATAAGAAATAAATCAATGGCAGACTTGCCATTAGAGTAACTGGGGACAAACAATCTTAAATAGTGTATAAAGAAATCAATATCATTTGATAATCATTAGGGGGGAAAAAAAAAGGTGAAAATATTCACATTATAAAATAAACATTTTTCTCTTTGCTTCGGTCATTGCATCAAACCCAAGACATTCTATGAATCTATTATTATTATTCGCCGTCATAAACAATATCCTCTCCGTCCCTGTGCTTCTCAGGACATGGTAGTAAGTTAAAACGCTCGTCACTATTTACAGGGCGGTTACCATGGAAACACCCCTAGAGCCGGTCTCGCTGCCGGAGATGTGGGGGAGGGTCGTAGTGGAATCTGTGAGTGTGTTGGGCGGGGTGGGGGTGGGGGTGGGGGAGGGAAGCAGCAGGCAAGCAGGCAGGGGGAGGGAGAGGAGAGAGGGGGGAAGAAGGGGGGTGGGGGTGGGGTTGCAGACAGCCCAAGCAGTGCGTTGGATGAATCAGGGGACACATGGCGGCAGAGCCTGTACAATAATTGAGTTCATCCATGCGCGAGTCTGGGGTTCTCCTGAGCTCTGCACCGACTCATCACACGGGATGACGTGCAAAAAATAACACGACACACATGGGCAATTCAGCCATCATCTCTGCAGTTTAATACATACGCTCATTTCTCTTCACTGAGACGTTGTGTGTTTTTTGTTCAATACATCTAGAGAGGGTTTATTGTACTGTCACCGAACCATAGAAATAGCTTTCATTTGGTCATTTACACAGTCTGTTGTTCAGTGTGCAACTGTTACGATGAGCCGACGCGCTGGGAGATCAATACAGGCCAGCAGTTGGTTGTGACTTTGGCACAGTGCGTCATGTTTCACGACATGACCGACAGCATATACTGTACACGTCAGGTAAAGCTATATAGTCAGCTTCCGTCATTCCCTACCAACCTATAAGCAGGATTGGTTGAGATGCACATGTAGCGAGTACAAAGGTGCATTAGCGTGAATGTGCGTCCATGCTGTGTCTTTGTGCTAAAGGCTTCTTGTAGCAAGCAGTGGATTTAAGAAGAAGTGCACCTTGGGAGATTTCTGAGATGGCCCTGACCCCTGACCTTTGTGGTTGCCAGGGTTACAGTAGCAGTGGCAGCCCTGTAGAGGCGGAGTACATCTGTAAAAGGCCTCATGACCTAGCCACAACTCTGCGGTTCACAAAGGCGCTGGTTAAAGGTATAGTAAGTGACTGTGAGCTTTGTGTCAAATTCAGCAAATCTATCTCCTAGCGGTTTGCTAGCTTACGCCACTTCCATACTGGATGAGTATTTTCCCTACGCTGCATAGCTTTGCGGCGTTGAAGGAAGAGGTGTTTTTGTTTCTGATCGAGTTAAAATGTCAACAAGCTTCCTCCAGAATGACTGACTGCACCTTTAATGCATAAACCACAGAGTGGCAGGCAGACGCGCACACTTCAAGGGAATGCCACACATACTAATTAGTAGATTTAGTAGATTTAGCACCGTGTCACAGGGGCCCGCGATACATCACGTCGGGTTAGGAGATGCATGCGGACCTGGCTAACCACTGACATCATAGCTCAAGCCTTGACGGACATCGGTTGCCTTCCCTCCACGACAGCAAAAAGCACATTGCGGAACCCCTGCCCCGCGTGTTGCGCGCATTTGTTATTGGATGGCGGGTAGTCACATGGTACGCGGTTGGAGGTCCATTAGCCCCATGTTGCACAGGTTAAGGGCTCTCCACAGCCCAAGGGTACGAGGTTACAGTACTTGGTCCGTGGGCCACACTAAAAACAACAAAGTGTGTTTTTCGTGTGATGGGGTACGGGGGGGGGGGATTTGTCTTCATAGCCAATCACGACGACTCATCTTCCACCTGCAGTGTCTGTTATGGAGAAGCCTTCCTATTGGTCCAGAGCAGCATTGGTGGGGACCGAGGGCCGGCGGTGCGTCCAGCCCCCCCGCCCCTCACACTGCCTGCGGCGCAATCGGAGCAGCTCCCCAAGGCGGGCGTCGCCGTCCCTGGCACACCCGCGCCAGCGCTGGATCACCTGCAGGGGGCGACGGGGAGCCGGCCGGGCAGGGACAGGCCGGGGGAGGAAAGACGCAAAGGAACCGTTAGAGGGTCAGGTCAGAGTCAATGCAGACAGACACGTTGACAGACTGAACAGGCAGGGAAGAGATGGACAAGCGGGGTGGAACTGAGATGGACGGATATATGGGTGTTTGGATGTTGATGGTTATCCTCGTACCTACGACCGAATCACAGCCAAAGCGGATATTCAGTCTGACGCACGCCCTCTCGTGTGTTATTGCTTAACTAACCACTGGACAGATTGTCTGTCCTCGCGAGGGGACTCGTTTCTCTCCACCATGAGAGAGGAGAGGAATCCAGGGGCTAGGACTATAAGACCTCCGTGGAGACCTGGGGCCCACAATCGGCGAGGGGAATCCCTGCTCTGACTGGCTGCTTGGACGACGCCCCATTTCCATATTCTGTCTCAGGACTTGCCGCACATCATATGGAATGGCGGGAGCGAAAGTGGACAGATCTGTGTCCACTGTGCAGTGAGTGCTCTCTCTCTCTCTCTCCTCTATGCCCCTATCTCTCTCTATCTCTCCCCTTCTCTCTCTCTCCCTCTCTCCCTCTCTCTCTCTCTCTCCCTCTCTCTCTCTCTCTCTCTCTCCCCTTCTCTCTCTCTCTCCCTCTCTCTCTCTCTCTCTC
>JAODUK010006213.1:0-32261 GCA_027564635.1 Typhlichthys eigenmanni | reverse complement strand
TATATATATATACTATTTATAATAATATATTAATATTCAGTGTGTATATATATATTATTGTGTGTCTGTTTGTGCACCAAATACAGTATGTCCTGGCAGACATGGACAACAGACATGCTTTTTTTTTTTTTTTGGGTGAGCTTTTCCTTCAGAAAACATAATTAGAGTCTCCTTCGTGTGTTCTACTGCGATTATAGTGAATATGTAATGTTGTGAAAGATATTTAATATGCTCAGAGCTGAAGTGAATTCATTCCATGTACAAAGAGTAATACAGGCATGCTCATTAGATTTTAATACAAGACCACTCATTTCATTTGGACAAATTGAGTGGATCATGCACAGCACAAATAGCCGTGTTTTGCATGTATTTGTCCAACCCCTATTGAACACAGGTCCTAGGGCTGTCCCGAATAACATTTTACAGGTTTCGAATAATTGATGTTTTTTCTGAACGAAACATTTTAAGCTGGTGGCAGTATCGTTTGCGGATTTTCAATAGCACATAGTCTGTACAACAGCAAATAAAATGAATGCTTTTATCATTGAGTCAATTACTCAAAGATGAAGTGAGTAGACCACCAGACCACCAATATCCATCAAAAATTATCTTTTTACATTCGCAAAGGTTCAGACTATCCAGTAAACTATTTAGTCCAAAACTCAAGCATTACTAAATACTGCACGGCCTGCTGTTGCATTCATTTTATATTAGCCGGCAGATGTAATCTTCCATTCAAATTGCTTAAGTGAGCACACTTATAAACATATATCCATGCTCTCAAAATGGCCGATTTTACTGACACGTCAATTGACCCAATCAGAGCTGTCCAAAACATATATTAGCCAATAAGAGTGTGTGTTGAATGAATAGCCCCACAGATTACAATTGATTGTGTTGATGTAGGGCAGGTAATGACATTACAGTAACATCTGGTTTATATAGATGTTTATATAGAAAGGATTTTAAAGGGAAACCCTGCATGCATAATGTGAAAAAAAAAACAAATACTTGAATCCCAATATTTAAAATCAAATACATACCCAACAAAAGAATACCAAAATAATCAAGTATTTGGGGCCATCCCTACAGGTCCACTTTGGTTCTTGTTGCTGTGAAACGTTCTGCAAAGTCCATGATTTAAAAAGTTATTCCACAAGTTATGGTAAAATTAAGATGTTCTTTTTTTTAGATAAAATTGTATTCCATTTTCTGCTTTATGGTAGTTACATTAAGGTATGTTGAGTAGAAATTATATAGCAATAATGTCCAGCACTAATTTAAACCCTTATTACCATAAGCCTGGTGCAATGCATGCATAATAAATTGTTATATCTTTTACATGGCTCAGGCATATTGTTAGGAGACTGGATTCCTCTCAAACTGCACCACATTTGCATGATAGGATGTGAGAGTTGGATGGATTTGGGGATTATATGAAACACAGTTTCCATTTCCAGTTCATTGTACTAAGAAGAGGTATCACATTCACACAGATGGCGAGGAATTTGGAAACACACTGTTAGTGTGAATCAAAAAAATGTGCATGGGAAAAAAGAAAACCTTCACAGGCTGTTCTTGTTCACTTATTTTGACAACATTATATAAAACATCTTCCTATTTGCTGATTTTAAAAGAGGCTACAGCTTTTGTCAGCTCAGGTGGGGAGTGGATCAATGTTGTAAGTAGTCTTCAGGTCAGGTGGGCACAACCTCACAACATGTTTCCATGGAAGCTTCCGGAGAGCCTGTCCTGATGTCTATGCTGGTTATATATCATTCTGTACGGTCAGTCCAGGGAACATACAGCACAGTTGACTGACCTCACTCAGTCGCACAGGGTGGCTAATCTGATACTTTTTAACGAAATGAGCATTGATTTAGAATGTATAGTTCAAAGCTTAATTGTTAAACTGAAACAATATGCTTTTATATACTATAATATTGTTTGTTGGGATTTATATAATGTACTATAATGTGCAGTATGTATTACTGTATTTTTGCATAACTGTAGTAAATGCCAAGCTTTTGAATACATGTAAATGATTTGTCTGATTACACAAACTACACTATGGAAGACATCGTCGGTTGTCTCCGTATGACACAATACCTTAAAATGTCCTCAGCATCCCCCCCTCCTCCCATATGAAACATAAACTCCACCGCTTTCAGCTGTCAGTTTGAGTCTGGTTGCTCCTGAAGTCTGACTCAGTGTCTGACCGCAAATACCAGCAGTCAGGTAACGTTGATTAGCGGTGAACTCGGAGACAGCAGAATAGTTGTTAATCGGTAGTGTTTTCTGCAAATGACAGTAGCACATCCCATTCTGCTGTGAAATGTCAAATGCACAGCGGAAAAACTAGCTGGATTTCAGTTTTATTTGTTTTTAAGCCACCAACCATCAGTGGTCTACAGTCATTCCTATATTCCATGATGAGAAAATAATGGTTGTTTATTATTGTAAATCTAGTGTTATTTTACATTTTGCCGTAGACCCTTAATGTAAATAATAATTCAGTATAAGACATGGATTTGTTTCCATGTCATTTTATTTCAATTAATTTTAATTATGTATACTTGAAGGTTTATGTTAAGCAGAATTACATAAAATACTTGCCAATGAGTCATATCTGAAATCATAAGCGCAAAGGTTACCTTATTCTCAACAGCACCAAAGTCAGTTGAGGCCTGTTGAATGTTATGTAAAATTAAACCACAGAGACCAAAGTGCTTCCATTTGACCATCTTTCAGATAAGAGTTACTTACCCTAAACTTCATCTGGTTTCATGAATGGACTAGTGTTGCTATGGGTTTTCAGTACAGATACCTGCAGATTTCATTAATTAATTGGGTTATAGGCCATAGCATTTGTACATTTTATGCAATAGTCTAACATCTCTATCCAGAGAAAGTCATTACAGTATATACTGTATTAAACATGGAATGCATTGAGTTTAAATATTAAAAATGTATTAGTTTCTATGTGATGTTCCGGCTATAATTCACAATTAATGGTTTATTTGTAATTTTTTTCTTGCAAAAATGTATCCATTATTTACAAAGTCATATATACAAATCATAAAATAAGAACATACTATAGATATTATGTTCAGAGAAAGAATTCAGCCAATTAAATGTAAGTATAATTTTATACTTCATATATACATTTATTTAGATATTTGATATATAAGATATATTTTTGCTTGTTTGTGGATCATGTGAACAATACATTGATTTAGGCTGGCAGCTGTTACTCAATGATTTTCTCTCACCTCTAGCTGCCCTGTTTACAGTACAATGTATGATATTTCTCACTAAGCAAGTGTATTCTTTGTGTGTATCATGCGTTTGAGCATTGCTTGCAGTTAATACTCAACACCTGCTGAAAAGTGACACCTTTCAGTGTATGTACCCTTATATTATCTATTTCTTTCCTCTGTGCCCCTCGCATCGCACTAAAAATGAGATTTGTGCAGCACGGCAGAGGAAAGGAGGAGGCTCCTACTGTATTCGAAGGTAATTCGCATGTATTATTCATCTCTGCCACTTCCATTTATACCTACAGCCAGCTCGTGCTGTATACAATGTAAAAGCTAATGTGCACGAGCCTAAAGCAGAAGGTAGAGAGATATGCATTTTGCTTTTTTATGTTAGTTGATGATGATGACAGTGATGATGATGATGATGATGATGTTTATTTTTCTTTACATTTTCATTTCACATAATAAAACAAAAACTCCATGATACATAATATGTGATATAATTTCCCCATTCTATGCATTTCCAAATGGGCATAGCTGGTGTGAATGCAAATATTAGAGTAATTATGTTAAGCAGTAACCGGGGAAAATCAGTAATGCAATGTTATGATAGGGAAACAGTTGTGGTTATCTACAGCCATTTGAAAAAGCATGTATCCCCCTAGACTGGAACATGGTGGTGTATAGGTGGTGCGAATGATGCGAGTGATGCAATGTCATTATTTGACTTTCATTTCCAGAGAAAGGCAACAGAATATGGCTTCATGGGTTTTACAGAGAGAATGAATGGGATCCTGCCTTTGAATTTCACTTAAAAAAACAACAACTAAGTAACCGATCAATCTACAGTACCACAATTTTCAAATGTGGTTCTATGGCAAGGTCTCCTGTAAAAGTTTATAAAACTTCTAAAAATGAAGTGATTTGAGAGAAATGGGTTACCGAGGGAGAGTCCCCATTTGTAGACAAGTAATAAAACGCACAAAGAGACAGAGAAGCGTGGGAGACAAGAACCAGTTTCACAAAGTTTGAAGTTTCCATCAGTGAGGACCACCAAATGCATGGCTGGCAGATTGCCAGTCAGATAAGTGCAGATCTGCAGAAGTATACAAAGCATATTTTAGTCTGTTTTCCAAACTAACCCCTATTATTTTCATTTTTAAATGCATCACTGTGAACATATTAGAGTAAATCATCATATACAGCAATCTTGTAAAAATGAAATAAAACAAATAATATGTGTATTATTATTTTAATTAAATGTTTGTCTTTATTATTATGTTTCCAATTGTATCAAGAGGTGAAAAATTAAAGCCCCACTTTTCAGGTGTTAGTACTACAAAAGGTTCAGTTTGAACACAATGCGATCAACACTGGACATTTTCCAGCCTTTAAAAAGCAGCCTCTTAAGTAATAATGAGAGTGAGAATGTAGTGCATTTAAGTGAAAACACTCATCAATTATGTATGATTAGAAGCCTTTTAAAAGCTTCAGGGAGAAAATTAGAAATAAACAGAACAAGAAGTCCAGAAGAGAACAGAAGCATACATGAGATTGTTAGTGAAGCTTACAGGTGACTGCAGTGTGAGGACAGATATCTCTTCTGCATGGCTGCTCCCTTGGTGACCTTTGGTGTACAGGTCATGTTGCCCTTAAAAATAAATAACATTTCCCCAACTTTCATGCCACATAAATATGTAGTTTTATATTTATGTATAGCAATTTGATAAAATGTAAAATGCCAAAATAGAAATGTGTTATTTCATTTAAAACAAAAATATATATATATATTTTAAAAAATTACCTTTCAAAAAAGAATTGGACATTCAAACAAATGGGTATTGATACATCTATTTGTATCCATTATTGAGTAAAAAGGAAAAAAACACATTGGTTGCTGTGTTCTTGAATGCACGGCATCTCTTCACAATGACTCACTTATTCTAATTCAGTTAGCAGTTTCATTTAAAGCGAAAAGATTCAGATCAACAGACATGCCTGAAAACACGCATATCGTGCATTACAGTAGGTCTCTGTATCCTGTTATCCTCTCTCCTGTTCTCTCACTCTTCCTTTCTTTTTATCGTGTCTATACCCTGTCATGGGAATCATGCGTGTTTTCACCTCTGAAGTGATTGTACCTCATTTATATGACAGGCCTTTAACCCTGCGTGTGTCTGTCCATCAGCATCAGGCCGGCAAAACACCCAAGGGCATGTTGGAGCGAGACCAAATCTGTCTCTCTGTCATTCAATGGCTTAAACATCCAACTCAAAAGCACTTCAACAAATCACATTTTTTCTGCTCTGTTTAGAGATGTACACACGCTCTGTGGGCTTACTGAAGCTCTTACAAAACAAATACTTTGTTGTATTATTCACTTCATTGTCTTACAGATAAATGGAACATAATATCTATATATCTATCTATCTATCTTATAACATTAAAAAATAACATACAAAGAAGACCTATACTGCATAGACTAAAACAAATTAAAAAGACACATGCACACAATATAGTTGTGTTATTGTCTAAACAAGTCAAAACATGTATGTATTGGTACAACATACAAACAGTTTGTGTGAATTCACATTACCGGAGCAAAATAAACTGCAGCAAAAACAAACAGTGCCAAAAAGTGCCCCATCTACAGGTCTTGTGTATTTACAGCATTTTAAAGATTGATGTGGGAAGAGAGCCACTTACTGGCCACAAGTAATACCACAGCATAGAGCAGGTGTAACATGAGCTTTTTAAAAATGTATTCCAAATGGCAGCATTTATTAAAGATGTCATACAAGTCCTAAATAGTTAATATAGGCTGGATGCTATAATTATAGATTAATTTCACTTGCTCTGTGACACTTACTATGATAACAATACTAATTTAGCATGTCAAATTAACACTCTCCCTCCCAACCATGGCCCTTTGTTTTTTTTTGTGTTTGTTTTTTTGCTTTAACAAGAGAGAGAGAGAGAGAGAGAGAGAGAGAGAGAGAGAGAGAGAGAGAGAGAGAGAGAGAGAGAGTAGGTGAAAAAAGCAGAAGAAAGCAGGAGAACGTCTATATCGAGGCTACCTTATGATGTATTGTGCACTACTGTGAGACTTGTATTAAATTGTAGCTTGCTGTGATTTCTAAAATAGCTTTAATTTAAGCAGAAGATATCAATGCATTAGCACTCACTTTAATTTTCATTGCAGCATAAGTCGACTTCACCCGTAGAGACCGTAGAACAATTATTTAACACCGTAGTCACGTGACTCTTCTGTTTACAGACATCCGGAAAAACATGGAGGACACCACTGGCAATAATCCTCAATCTGCTGGATTTACGGATAAATTAAAATCTTGGCTCTCCTGGTCATGGACTTACATATGTTTCATTTGGTTAGGCATGGTGCTTATTATGATATACGTCCTGCGAAGCCCCCTGAAACTGCAGGAAACGCTTACCTCAGGTGAATGAATGCATTGCAATAGATAGCTAGCTACTGTTAGCCTGCTATATGGCATTAGCTGTCAGGTAGCGGAAGTAATCTCTTTCTTCAATTAATATGTAAAAATGACACACACATGTCAGTAATGATGACTCTAACGTTTGTATACAACATGCAACGCACAATATGTAGACAACTAGGTAAAGTGGCTAACCTGTTGCCACATATCAGATAGCTTGTTATGGTTATTGTCAATGTACCTGCTGTTGTTGCATCTTTAATGGCACTTACTGTAAGTAACACCACCTGTCGTGCAATGCATGGCTGCCTGCACAGTCTTACAGGCTACTGTTCTGGATAACAGATGGCGCTAAGCATGTTGTGGACTACTTTGTGTCTTTCAGCCTCTGTGTTCCTGAACACACTGACCCCGAAGTTCTACGTGGCTCTCACTGGAACCTCTTCTCTCATCTCAGGACTAATTCTGGTGTGTGCCTGTTTTCTTGTCTGGAAATTGGGCAGCTGCTGGCTGTCATTTCGGTTCTTTTTCTCGCTTTAGGATCTAGTCACAATATGTGATAGGACTGCTCGGACAAGTTATACTTTTATGATTCCAGTCAATAAAGGAATAGCTCTGCTGGTAAACGTGAAAGTGCTTTTTTTGTTCTAATTTTCACATTGACTTCCCTTGCAGATATTTGAGTGGTGGTATTTTCATAAGTATGGAACTTCGTTCATTGAGCAAGTGTCAGTGAGTCACCTGCGTCCTCTACTTGGTGGAACTGAGAGCAGCTCGACTACTGGTCTGTTCTCATCCGTTAATGGAGAGACAGAGCCTCGACCCAGTGTTTCAGGTATCTCCAGGCTGTTGTCCTCATCTTGGTGCATATGCAACACATATGTTGTTGTCGTAGTCATGTATTTGTGTCATTGTTTCAGCCAATGTGATTCTCAGTGCCTCATCTCTTTTATTTTTATTTTATTTTAGAGTGCAAGGTCTGGAGAAACCCTTTAAATCTCTTAAGAGGAGCAGAGTACAGCAGGTATGTCTGCATGTATACTACAATAGGTATCCAACATTTTATTTTCCAACTGTTTTAGAGTTAAAGGGTAAGTCCAGTGTAATTCTATATTCTCCTTATTGTCAAGCCTATGAATAGACAGAAGTCAACCATGTTTGACCTTTATTATACCAGGCAAGTTGACTGAGAACATATTCTCACTTGCAGCAACGGCCTGGGGAGTAGTTAGGAGGACAGAGGGTAATTGAACCAATTGAAAACTAGGAATGATTAAGTAACCATGATGGTATGAGAGGCTAGGTTGGATATCTAGCCAGGGCACCGGGGTTAACACCCCTACCTTTACGATAAGTGCCATGGGCTCTTTAGTGACCACAGACAACCAGGACACCCATTTAACATTTCTTCCAAAAGATGGCACCCTACACAGGACAGAGACCCCTTCACTGCCTTGGGGCATTGAGATTTTATTTATTTATCCTTAGACCAGAGGGAAGAGTGCCTCCTACTGGCCCGCCAACACAATTTAGCAAGGTAGGGGTTAGGCATCTTGCTCTAGGATGCTTACAGGTAGGCCAACTCCGGGGCTTTAATCCACGACCTTCTGACTAGGAGTCCAACACCCAGATTGATAGACTATCCTGCCCAACTTGTATTTTCTCCAAAGTGTTGTTCATCTAGTCAACATCAACTATAGCTCTTAACATTGGAAGCCATATAACTCAGTTGTTGTCTAAACTAAAAGGAGTCACATACTGTACTGTATTTATACCTGCACTGTTCAGCATAACTCATATTTAGCATTAACAAGGCTATTGTGCTTCCAAGAGGTGAGATACATCTGACATTGGTTACCAGAAATGGGGAATACTCAGTAGGAAAATGAACATTGTTGTTTTTGGAATTGTCATAGGCTATGCTATGTAGACAATAATACAAATGTATAACTATCCCAGACCTATCCTTTAATGTAGGGCTCATCATTTAAATGCTTACAGTATGTCTCCGATTGAGTCAAATGAGCTTTGCATATACATTTTATTCACTGCAGATACACTTGGGTGACTGGAAAGGAGCCCTTGACATACTATGATATGAACTTGTCTGCTCAAGACCATCAAACGTTCTTTACAGGAGACACTCCACAGCTAAGACCAGAGGATGCAGGTGAGTCCATAGTTGTCCTGTATAAGGCCTAAACTCTTCTGCAAAGGGCATAGTAATGTGTTATGCTTGGAAAGACAATGTTTTTCCATGTGATACATTTTAATGGTTCTTTGTGAATTTAACTGTTTAGTAAGTGTGCTTATTAACACGTTTTGTACTAATGATGTCTTTTCTTAATGCAGTGATGCAAAAAGCTTGGAGAGAAAGAAATCCTCAAGCCAGGATCAGAGCAGCTTACCAGGCCATAGAAATGAACCAAGAGTGAGTTACAGTTAGGAATTTTACGAGATGCTTTTTATCCAAAGAGACTTACTGTGCGTTTACACCGGCCAGCGGCGAGAGCATTGAAATTCGCTCCGGCTGCTCGGCCACCGACGCTGTACAAAGATTCGTGGACACGCTAATGTATATGAAATAGGCGGCACTTTATTTAATAGGCTATACTAAACATCTAAAATGGCATAGCTGTATGTGCTACCATACATATAATGATATGTATACTTTTTTTTTCTCCAGGTAAGCAAAGTCTGTGTGAGCTCTTGGCTCTGTGTGATGTGATGAAAAATAAAAATACACACACTGTTATAAAAATTGGCAAAAATATAAAACATGTTATGGCGCCCAGGCATGTAATTCCCTCAGGTTTTTATTAAATATGTTATGCACTATAAAATATATTGGGCTATGCACAAACTCACCAAGAACGCCAACAATGTCAGACACCAGACACCTACAGGCATTATTTTTATTTTGTATCCCTGTACGCTAACATGGACACATCTTAAATAATGGGGAAACCCGCCATAGCAATAATCAATAACATTTCTTTGGAACTAATGTTTGGTGGGAACCATTGTTACAGTTGTGTTCTCTAGAAATCTCCTGAGCGGAGCACCGCCGCCAAACCGAATAGCCAAATAGCTCATTCCCATGAAGTTGACTTGACATCGCTCGACACCCACGCCGCCCAAACCTCGCCTCAACGCTTTTCGTCACCGAACTGCGCTGGCTCCACATAGACAATGATTGACTTCGGGCCACATCGCCGCTCATGCCGCTGGCCGGTGTGAACGCACAGTTATAGAATGCACAGTGCATGTATTAAGGAGCATGCTAGGCTGGAGAATACTTCCAGTGGAGTGTGAACCAATTCAGGTCATTGGATTGTCTTTGCTACCTGGGATACTCTGTGCTCTCTCAGAGTTATCTGTCAATAGTTGAATAGCTCTTATAATGTTGCTTAAAATATCAGCTGTTGTGTATGGTGACGGGAAAGTTGCCGTATTGTGAAACAACCTTTATTAGCTGACAAGGTTTTGACCTCTCTGTGTTTGTGCGTGTGTGTGTGTGCGTGCGTGCGTGTGTGTGTGTGTGTGAGCGAGCGCAGATGTGCTGCAGCCTATGTTCTACTAGCAGAAGAAGAAGCCACTACTATAACAGAGGCGGAGCGCCTTTTTAAACAAGCATTAAAAAGTGGTGAGTGTCAATACATGTTGAGGCTTATAAAGCACAGTCAATTATTATTTACCTTAGTATAATTATTAAAATAATCTTAGGCATTTATATAAATCCAACAACAATAGCTCTTTTCATACAGCATTGCAGTTCAAAGTGTTTTACAGAGAGGGAATACATGCACAATCGTGCTTCCCATTAACAAATACAGAAAAACATAATTAATAACAATGGTTAACTGTGGTTGTCTGTTATAGTTTTGTTAGGGTGTATCTTTGTCTAATTAAATATGTAAATCTATGTTCTCGTCGCTGTACTTAGCTGGAAAAGATATCAACCTACTGGTGTATATTAAACGTCGACTAGCCATGTGCGCACGCAAGCTGGGGCGGATTAAAGAAGCTGTGAAAATGATGAGAGATGTGAGTTGCTTTGTGTTTAAAACTCAACCATTATCACAGAGCTCTCTGCAGTGCTGCCTTGTGTAATTCACCTGCTGAAAACCCTTTTAAAATGTAAATGTCAAACAACTCAGCCAGACGAGTGTACAGTTTAATTGCTTCAAAAGTTACTAGTGTAGTGGTTTAAATACAACAATGTAGAGTCAGGAAATGTTAACTTAAAAAAAATGTCATAGCAGTTCAGGCAAATGAAATATTTGATTTGAACATTTTCAAAAGTCATAGTAGGATAATTTACATTTACTCAGTAAGCTAGTAAATTTAAGGTCGTGGACCAGAATTAGGCTTATACTACTACTGCTACACTACTGTACTGTAACAAGTGTATTTTGTGTTCCATTAATTTCAATGTTTTCACAGTTAATGAAAGAGTTCCCATTGTTGGGAATGTTAAATATACATGAAAACCTCTTAGAAGCACTTCTAGAGCTGCAGGCATATGCTGATGTGCAAGCAGTGCTAGCCAAATATGATGGTAAGCATGCATGCGTCATTGTGTTTACATATTTTTACCCTGTTCCGTTAAATAAGCCTTCAAATATCCTAATATGCTGTGATCTATTTCAGATATCAGTTTGCCAAAATCAGCAACAATATGCTACACATCTGCACTGCTGAAAGCACGGGCTGTATCAGATAAGTATGTGTCCTTATTAATATTGGAATGGCTAAGTTACTGTATACATGCAGACACACCGGCTAAGGCAGTACCACAACAACCAAACCACAACAGATTTCAGTTTTCAAAATCTTGAAATTATGGAATGAAAACACAAGCAGTGCAACTTGTGTCTGTTAAAAATCGCTTCATTGTGTCTCATCTCTTGTTTATCTGTCTCTTTTTTTTTTTTTTTTTTTGTGTCCCAGATTTTCACCAGAGGCAGCATCTAGGCGGGGGCTTAGCACAGCAGAGATGAACGCAGTGGAGGCCATACACAGAGCTGTGGAGTTCAACCCTCATGTGCCAAAGGTTATTGTCCCATTGTGCCCATTATCCAGCTAGTCCTATTTGATTTTTGTCAGACAGCCAGTCAGACAATGTTCTGCAGTCATGTCTGGTGCCTCTTACAGGTACGCAAACCTCATCACTAGTTATATCATAACGTACCAGCAGGTGTCAGTATAGGATGTTGATAAAGCGTCCGTTAATGTAGCAACATCCTGGTGAAGGCTATACTGTGTCTGATTTGCACAGTACTTTGAGGAGTCTGTTAGAATATACTGTAGGCTCAAAGTATCTAAAATATGGATTGGGAAATTGGGACTATAAAACGGTTGTAGTCTGCTATTTTAAGTTTCTTTTATTCTGTGCTAAATAATCAAATGAAAACATTTGTTTTGAATATTTGTTCTTATCATGTACAGAACAATACAGAATTGTGCAGTTGCTGTTACATTGTTACGGGTGGCGAATCTTATTTAGCCGTGCACACCTCTTCCCACAGGGATTAGTCTTAGATGACAGACACAAACCTAGTCGCAATAGGAGGTTTGTCTCCATTTGGCCTTTGTACTGTGCTGCTGTTTCATCTTCAGCACTCCTTTCTGAAAGAGGGAGATGTGTGTGTGTCCCAGGCAGCAAGGGGAAAGTCAGTCAGCTCTTTGATCCAGCCTTTGACGTGAGAGCCCCCATCCTCAGTATCTTTCCGATTGTCCCCCATGGCATCCCACCATCATCGCCACCTCGCCCAAAGGCACTGCCCCTCTGCCTCTCATCTGCTACCCTCATCCGCTTTAATGCTCTTATCGTCCCTCATCCCCCGCCCCTGTCCCATGTCACTCCCTTCACCCTCCCCCCCTTGGCACGCCGCTGTCACGTCAACATGGCCGCCCCTAGACAAAAACAGGCCTGTTCCGAGCACACCTTTGGTCTCTGGACTATTTGATACCTTAGACTATTGTAGTTTCATAGAGGCCAATGTGTTTAGTGTGTCTTTTCTTTGCTGCTATGTGTGATGTCTTCTCCTTCTCACGATGTGCACTGACACGCACCTGGTTTACATTGGAGGCACGCACTCAACCACTCACTTGTTTTTCAGTGTGTGTGAGTGTGTCTTTTGATAGCGCTGTAGAACCTGAATGTACCCTTGGGGATCAATAAAGTGTTTCATTTGAACTGTGTTCAGGTAACGAGTATGTTTAGCAAGTGAAAACATCCGGTACATTCCTAACTTTTTCCCAGATTGTTTGATATGAATTGTCAAATAGCATGCTGCGGAAAGGGTAACCATTGCTACATGAATTAAGTGTATAGGATGCTGATTGACTGACTGACTGACTGACTGACTGACTGAGTAAATTAATTGTGCCTATAGGAGGCGAGATAGTCTAGTGGTTTTCGACTCCTAGTTGGGAGGGCATAGGTTGGACCTGCTGAGTTGGCCTAACTGTAAGCATCAATGAGCAAGATGTTCTCCATGTAATACTCAGCTGCGTTGAATAAAAGCAAGATAGGACCTTTGCGACATGTGCTTTCATAATTAAGGTCTACAGATTTTAGGAATAGTTGTTTTCTGTTCTGTAATCCCCTGACAAAGAGTAATTGGGATAATGAGTGGAAGTATAATGTGCACACTATAGGAGGTGTGTGTGTGTGTGTGTGTGTGTGTGTGTGTGTGTGTGTGTGTTGAAGCCCTACAACACACACACACACGTGCAAGCACACACACACACACACATACAGTCGGTCATTTTAGTACTTCCGTACTAAAACGTATGTTGTAGGTGAAGTGTCTTCACCTACATTGCTCTTATGCCTCAGCCTTCTCCCCTATTTGTCCTTCTACCTTCCTCTATTCTCCCTCTCCACAACACATTCCCACCCCCCTCCTCCCCCTTGTCTGCCCTGTCCATTCCAATCATGCCCTCTATCGGCGGGTGTGGTTAAGAAGCTGACAGCCTGTCGGATGTGTGCATGACTGACCAAGTGATTTGGACACCTAAGTCTGCTTTACATTTACATGTACTCCTTTTGGTCCAGTTCTCTGCATTTAGAGTGACACGGCCTCATCTAGTTTGCTAGTTTACTCGATTTTGGCTTGGCAGTTTCTCATCTCGTACTGTTCTGGTTGATGTTTTCCCATCCCCTATCAGCGCCACGGGACCCAGACCTCCGCCTGGTTTTAATCTGAAATTGGCTTTTTTTTGTTTTTTTAGTTGTTTTTTAAATTGAGATGAAGTAACGCCGTGGGTTTTGTTTTACATTTGGATGGATGAGGTTTGACTCAGGTTAAAGGGTGTAGTCGTAGGGAGGAATGGAGCCTTAGTTTTGAAATGTGCCCACTCCCAGTCTGAACAAGCGGTTTTGTTGTCAGGTACTTTGCACATTGCAGAGGGTTTGTAGTGGCTGCCTGGAAAATAGTTAATCTTCTTTTGTGTTTATATTCACAACACCTATGCGTTGTGTGTGTGTGTGTGTTTTGCTTGGCGGAGACCATTACATTCTTAAACGTGCACTCCTTGACTCCTTGAAGCCAGGAGAGATTCAGAGAGAAGTAGAGAGCAGTGTCGGCCGCTCAGCGCTCCGTCGCCGAAGCACACTGCGAATTCTAAATGACTTGTTTGTTTCGAAGGCTACAAGACAGATTGAGAGTACAGTACTTTTTTATAGGGGCACACGAGACCAACGTCATCGTGTCCCCGTGTGTTTCAGTGTGCAAGGCGAAGTTCTGTAGATTACAATCAGAAGGCCATTTATGAGTTATGCTCTGGATTTATGACTGACCCGGGATAAACAGGGAATGCATGTAACTCAATCCCATCATCAAAGAGGCGACAGTGAGGGGCTGACTACAGAGGGAGGACACGGGGGGACAGGCAGCTTGAAATGGACGTCTGAGGTGTCACCAGGTCTAATGCCATAGCGTGGCAGGAAGGACAGCTGCCTTTCTCGCCACTCTAAATGGTTAATCTATAGACACCGGGCCCAGTCCCACACATGTAAGATACCGGTCACTCACCACTAACAGATACAGTGCAACCTTACCACGTATGAGTGAGCGCTGATGACACGGAGAGAGGGACCGGTCCCAGAGGCATGACTAAGCATTGGGATTCTTAGGGAGAATCCCACTGATGTTGGGCAGTGAAGTACCTTTAGGCTGAAAGCATCTGCTAAATTGTGTCATTGTAATTTGTTGATTGAATGTGAAGCTCCTGCGATTGCACAGAATGAAATGAATGGGGGGGGGAAGTAAGGTACGGTAGTCGAACATCCCACGAATATGAACTATTGGGCGAAATGCACACTGAGTGGCTTGGCAAGGACATGAACAGAGGTACCTGGCACTATGATGGTTGAGAGTGTGTGTCTGTCTCTGTGAACCTGTTCTAATGGTACAGTAGGGATATACAAGAGTCCTTGAACCTGCAGTGGAATATGAGGTCCAGCGTTATTGAATGGTGCAGGCAAATATCTCCCCTTTGCATTGGTGGGTCATACTGGTGGGGGAGAAGGTAGAGAGATGGTTGAGGTGGCAGCGAGATGAGGTAGCTGGCTGGGTCTTTGGCTGGCTGCCTGGCTGTTTGGCTGGCTGTGAGCCTGTGACCATGGAGGGGATTAGACTGGATTAGCTGTGGGGGTAACCTTCCTAAAGTGTCAGTCTGAGATCCTGAGCACTCGCTGTGAAGCTGGCCACCTGGGAAGCCAGCCCAGCGGGGCCCCAGCCACACACTGAACATGGACCCAGCCACACACACACATAGGTCTAGTTTAACATGGCCCCAGCCACACACTGAACATGGACCCCCACACACACAGGTCTAGTTTAAGATGGATCCAGCCAGACACTGAACATGGACCCAGCCACACACACACACAGAGGTCTAGTTTTACATGGACCCAGCCACACACACACACACACACACACTGGTCAAATTTTACATGGACCCAGCCACACACACACACACACTGGTCTAGTTTAACATGGCCCCAGCCACACACTGAACATGGACCCAACCACACACTGAACATGGACCGAGCCACACACACACACGTCTAGTTTAACATGGACCCAGCCACACACACAGGCACACAGGTCTAGTTTAACATGGACCCCACCCACCACAGACCTAACAGGTACATCCATTACAGTGAGTGGCAGCTGGTGATACCTCATGCTAAGAGTTGGGCCAGAGGTAACTCAACAAGGAGCCCATAATGGCAGCATGCTAGCTGAAAGACCCTCCCTTCAGTTCAGTTGCACTTTGACCTCAGTAAGCGTAGGGCTACCAATTCTATAGATTTGACCTCTGTGATGCAGGCCTGTTTCAGCACAATGGGCGGACGGAGTTCACACACGGAGCCAAATGTACACAGTAGGGGTGTGTGTGTGTGTGTGTGTGTGTGTGTGGGGGGGGGGGTGTGCATGGAATGAGTGTACTGCACTGTACCAATAATGCACAGAGCACTTTAAAAAGCCTCCTCTCCCTCCCACCTTGAACAATTGCAAAGCAGACCCTCAACAAATGCCTCACATGAGGAGAAATGTGTGTGTGTGTTTTAGTTCTGCTGGGAGTTGGCAAGTGGGAATTGCACAATGGGATAGTTGATGAGGTGCTGAGTTGGACATTTGGGGGGGTGGGGTTGGGGGGGGACTAGGATTGGGGAATGAAATCCTGAATGTTGTGAAACAGAAAATTACAATGTGTCAATAATCCACAATTATTTAGTTAAAAGAAAAGGATAGATGTTTTCACCTTTGATGCAGGATGCTTGGTACAGAGCAAGAGAAAATACAGCATGACATGCACACAGTAGATGTTGTGATATTGATATACAACTGCTTTGTAATGCATGCAGTGACTACAATATGAGCCACAGGTGTAGCACACAGTGCGTGGAGTAACAAAGCCCCTGTCCTGTCCTGTGTTTGTAGTATTTATTGGAGATGAAGAGCCTGATTCTGCCTCCAGAGCACATCTTGAAGAGGGGGGACAGTGAGGCGGTGGCCTATGCCTTCTTTCACCTGCAGCACTGGAAGAGGGCAGAGGGAGCCCTGAACCTGCTGCACTGTACCTGGGAAGGAAGTACGAATCCCCCACCCCCCGGCCGCACGCTTCCCTTCATACCACCATTCTTTGTCTAAACTACAGTTTTACAATATGGATAACGAGAAATAATCTCTGCTCTTCCCCAGCCTTCCGGATCATTCCTTATCCTCTGGAGAAGGGTCATCTATTTTACCCCTACCCAGGATGCACAGAAACGGCAGATAGGGAACTGTTACCCTGTGAGTAAAATGTCATTACTAAGATACTTTTATGGATGATTTTTTTTTAGTTTTGGCGCTATTAATATTTTCTGTTTAATTCTCACTCAATCGGCTCACGTCCTCCTACTCGTCAATATCTTGGACCCTGTGTCACTCGTGTCTCTGTGTCTTACACTCTGTCCCACTGTGCTCACTGCCAGCATTCCACGAGGTTTCTGTGTATCCAAAGAAAGAGCTTCCCTTCTTCATCCTCTTCACGGCAGGCCTGTGTTCCTTCACTGCCATGCTGGCCATGCTCACACACCAGTTCCCTGAGCTGATGGGCGTTTTTGCCAAAGCAGTAAGTACTGTAGCAAGCTATTATGTCACTGCTCTGGTGTCGCCTTAAAGCCACATTATTAAGAAAATAAGTCGTATATTAAGTAATTCAAGAGGCCGCTCCCAATAATTTCAATTGATTTAATATATGCATTTTATGGTTTGACATTCATATAGTTTAGTTTTTTTTATCTTCACTTTTTAAACATGTCTTTGGTATGGTATTTGGCTTTCATATTCGTCATACTGTATACTACATACCTACTGAACCTTCAACCTTGGGGTTTTATTGCTGCCGCCTTCTGTTAACTTTCAACTCCACCAGAGGCTCATGGGAGTTGTAGTCCTGTAAATACAGTAATTCCCCTCCAAAACAAGCTGTAGTCCCAATGAAGTTATATTTCATGAGCACAACAACACACACTTGCAGCTAAAGCAAATACAGCCACGTGTGCCTTCCCAGGTTTACCAGTAATGAATGTGTGCATGACTTTCTTTTTATCGTTTATTTATAAAAGCAGCCTTGCTGCTGTCTGTTTTTAGCTTGTCTCCATCTTTGACTAATCCTTTGTTTATGGCCATGCTGTTTATTAGGGGCTCCCTTTGCTCATTCTTGTAGCCACAGGAAAAACAAGACCTCAGTGAACATCTAGTTCTCATCCTTTTGTTATGGGAAAGGTTGTGCGTAGATAGGACTTTTACAGCAGGCTGTGCGAGCCTGGTTTGTGTAATGCTCAAATGGAGTGCATGAAAACCATGAAGTCAGGAACTGAGAGGCCCTGACTGCGTTCTGAGCTAAAACAGATTTATCTGAAAAACAGCACTAGCACAATGATATGGTGGTGATGGTTGTGGCAGGAATTTCCCTGTCCTTAATTTAATATAATGTCGAAGCCTAATTTGATCTTGTAGAAGCCTAGTCGTTGTTACCTTCTTCAAACATAAACTACACAATAATTACCCACTTCAGCAGTTACTGGCAACAATTGAGGTGAAATATTAAACATGCACAGTTCTAGCAATTGTCATACTCTTACCGTTTTGAAAGAGTGCAAGTCAGAGCCCTGTCTGATCCTGGCTTTAACCAACCAGTGTTGTTGGAGTGGACGTTTGTTGTGTGCGTGCGTGCGTGCGTGCGTGCGTGCGTGCGTGTGTGTGTGTGTGTGTGTGTGTGTGTGTGTTTGTTCTCAATATGACTTACAAAAATCAGTTTTGACCAGGAAAATTGGGTGATTTTGTTGTTTGACCTAATATGGAGAATGTGATTTACCTCAAACTAACTTGGAAAAAAAACTAAATTTTACTTGCATCAATACTGACTTCTGTATTGTTTCCCCACCCCAGTTTTTCAGCACCCTTTTTGCACCCCTGGGTTTCTTCGCAGACAAGATGGAAAGCTTCATGCCGTCCAGTTTTTGGCACCAGCTAACTCGAATTTGACACTACCACATATAAAAACACACACACACACACACACACATGGCCAACAACACTCCAACCCTACAAAAAAAAGTTTGCTCTCCTGTCTTCAGCATTTACTCTCTGTTCCATTGTTACTGATTATGTTGGCTGCATTGGTAATAACACGGCAATGCCATTCTTAACACGCTGTCCCACACATGCAGCACCCAGCTCCTTTCCCAACAACAGATACCGAGCAGATACCGATCGCAAGGCTTTCACGGTCCCTCATTATTCACTGTGTCTAAGGGTGGGAATGTGGATCTGATACAGTCAGCACGGCTTTGAATTCGGTCGTTTTGGCTCAAATCATTTAAGGAAATGTTCCAACATATCCTCCTGTCACATTTAAAAATATAACTTAAACATCAATATCAAAAGATGATGTCGTCGTTATGTTTACGGCAGGGCTACGGATAGGTTCAGTGAGATGTGTTACTCTTGCGATGATGACCAAGGAATATACATACTGGCATGTCTGAACCTTAAATGGGAGAGAGGTTCATGTGTCCCGAATGAACCCTTTGTACCCTTTATAATTATAAGCGGGCAGATTTAGGTTTGCTAGAAAAGAGCAGAGCCATGATTTACAACCTCGGAGTGCCCACAGTGTATACAATGTCTCTGCTGTTCAACACTTGTTGCTATGTTATGCCACCTCAGTACTTTATCACTGAAATATCAACACACACGCACGCACGCACGCACACATACACACACAGAGCACCTGAAAATAAGTCCAATCATAGATCACAGTGCGGTGGCTCATGTGATCAGGCATACTGTATTACAGATTACATTGCAACGTGTGGCCATGCTGTATGATCCATTGAGCTTTTGTTGTCCAGCAGCAGTATTGCAAAGACACAAAGGAGAAGTTGCTAAAGCTCCCTGAGTCATTTCACATGTGCACTCTTCCGTTAAGTCAGGTAGTTTTAAGTGTCACAGCCTAGCAGAATATGTAGCTCTTTTACGGTGGCTATGCACATGCCAGTTTATATAGCCTTTAACAATCAATTCCAAATTTAATGTCTCAAGTGGTTATTTATGTTGTACTGAAAACTAGAATTAATGGTATTAAAGTGCCTTTTATGTCACACGAGCTCAACACAGATTTGGTATTAATATGTTAATTAGTTTGATTTCATTGGCAATGTTCTGCAACTTTGATGTTTTAGAAAGAATCTGTGAAATACCACTGAACTATTTGTTGTCGAATGATTGTTTATTATTTATTACATATAGGTACAAGCCAGAAGATAAAATATTAAATTATTTTTATTTTTGAATTCTAGTTTCTTTTTAGTCAATTAACTCATTTGGTTCCAGATTTTTGGTTATGGTGTACATTTTTATTATTTTACTGGGTTATGTTGATGCCCCAAATTTGATCCTAAATGCTTTTATATATTTTCCCCTCTGTTGTGAGACAGTACTACATGAATGTATAAGTTCCTGATATCTAAAATGTATTTCACTGTATTTCTGTGTGACTAGAAACAGAACTGCATGCTGAAGACAGGAGAACTGTTGACTTACTGTCACTTCATTTGAGGAGTTTGAAAGCAAAACTCACAATAAATTGGTCTTTGGATGTAATGCCTTTTAGTTTTGTCAAGTGATTTGGAAGAATTGTAGAAATATTCACCTACTGTACAGTATCTGCAGATTCTGTAAGCACCATGCAGACATTTATTACTATGAAAATAGACTAGGTTGTTAGTTGTGTATTCTAGTTAATTCTCTAAATTAAATGCTTGGCAACTAAGTTAATAGACACAATCCATGCTCACAATTTTTTTTCAATAAACCCAGACATAATTTTGTCAACCTTCCATTGAGGGCCTATAGTGTGGGGTCACCTACTATAAGAAAGAGTACTGCTGTTAACCTCCAATGGGAGAGAACCAGGGTCCTGCTGAAGTATCCTTCAGCAAAAGGTATCGCACTCTCCTCAGCCATCCATCCGCAGGTGTTGGCATGCTCATGTTTAGGCTGCCATTATAATACTTCATACACTTGAGGTGTCTCTGATGAGCGTTGGTATGGAAACGCTGTCTCTTGAGTCACTCTTGGTGTTTAAATAGAACATGATAATGCTGCCTTATAATGCCTTTTGAGTACACCAATGAAAAATGCCCAACTGAATGCTAAGTGTAAAAACCTAAATATTGAATGTGAATGAAATGTTAGTTTCAAATCCCCCACATATTCAAGTGGAAGATGATATACTGTACATTACATTATATCACCAAACCATATCAGGACGCGCACACAAAGTCATGTAGAACCTCCAATGGAAAGATGCATTCTTGACAGTTAACCTACTGTTTTAATGTACAATACTAATCCCCAGCTACAAAGCATGTAATCTCACCCAGAGAGTGAGCACACTAATATACCTTGAACCACATCTGAAGGTCACATGTACTGTATGATACGATCAACCTCCATATTAACCTGGCACAGGTACCAAGAGTAGAGAGCATTGACACATACTGCTCAAACATGCTGCCATCCACAATGTTTGTGTATATTAGTTTAATTTGTCTGATCCAGTTGATAGACTCCCAGGACTACTTTTAAAGTAGCCTATATTTACTGGAATATAACAATGTGGAACTTATCGTTCCATGCCAGGTTTAACCCATGTACTAATATTACAGCATGTCCTGTAGTGGTCAGCTAATTACACAGCAGGCTTGCCTTCATTCCTGGTACACATGGACTTTCCTTCCACCCAAATATTCATCAGATGATCTGCTCACATGCAGTCAAATCCAGGAACAGGTTACAGGGAGTTTTTGTTTTGTTATTGTCGTTGTTGGGTACATTCAGTAGCAGTAAAAATATTGTATAGCTGTTGATGGTCTCATCAAGTAAAAATCAATGGCACTATGGGCCAAATAATAATCTCCAAAATGTGTACCCATGCAGCATATCAGTGACAAATGACCATGACATCAGCTGGCAAATTCTCAGCACACATTATTCACAACCAATTTCTTTTCTTCATGAACCACTTGATAGCTCAGCTGATAGGGCCAAAATGTCTCCCTTCAGGGCCAAGAAAAACAGCAATACTGCTGTGTCAGTTAAGCCTAAAATTTGCAATGTATTTACTTAACAGTTCAGGGTATAATTTTGCATTTACATAAACTAGACACGTGAAGGTTATATTAATATTACTGTATGATGGTGGGCACCGAATTGAACTCTACAGGGTAGTAGCGGAGGGGTATATGGATATGTTATACAGGATCAATTCCACTTTTCAAGCAAGTCTAATAGCATTTACGGTAATGTAGTGTATTT
Source organism: Typhlichthys eigenmanni (assembly GCA_027564635.1). Classification (NCBI taxonomy): domain Eukaryota; kingdom Metazoa; phylum Chordata; class Actinopteri; order Percopsiformes; family Amblyopsidae; genus Typhlichthys; species Typhlichthys eigenmanni. The sequence continues at coordinate 10,151 of JAODUK010006213.1, read as the reverse complement.
CTCTTTTGAAGATCTTTACATTTCTTAATCTATCACAGGTTAATTTGATCACAGATATTTTGTCACTGCCCATTTGATTTGACTATGATGGCACAAAATGCCAGTGATTATTTTATAGACTTCAAATGGATCAAATGTTTGTGGGCAGATACTGTAAGCACTTAGATCATCTAAAGCATTCAGTCTGTACAGTTAAGTAAATCGACAAAATATTAAGTGTGTCAACAAACATATACTGTAATTCCAACCAGTAAAATAGCATACAAGGTATATTTAGATGTACTGTATAATATACAGATATAATAGTTTTAGCTTTTTTGGAGGTATGCTGTTCAAAAATCCAGGCTGTCAATCTGCAAAACTATTTGAAGTTGAAGAAACAGATATAGCTCATTAGCTTCACGCTGGGTAAACAAAACTTATATGACTGGTGTGGAGGGGTAAAATCTGTCCTCTCAGTGCAACTGAATCTGGGCTGCATGTTTTAAAGACCGGATACACAGAGAATGGAGAAGCTCTATGGAGTGGTAGAGGATGGATCAACAAGTTTTATTACAGAACCACTCAAGTGTTTCGGTGTACTTTCTGAAGGTGACCTTGAATATTAATACAAGGCTATAGCCAGCTTTACTGCTATGCCAAACCTGAAGAGAGCTTCACTTGGCAATGAACATTTGACTGTGTAATAAAAAAAATCACATAAAGTCTCCACAAAACCAGGGGCAGGTTTATCAGTTTTGGGGTCCAAATAAAAGTTAGGTCTGTTACCAATGGTCCAGTGATTTACAGTATTTACAGGTCAATCAAACTAGAGACATAATAGACCGTATATTAAGGGAGTTTGAACCGGCAACAAACCAGTAAAGGTCGGCCGCACATTGTAGAAACAGCATGTTGCCATTCAGCCTATCCATTGCAATTAACTTTTGACTCAAACTTTTGACACTGGCACTTCAAGCTCCTTGCTCAAAGCCCTTTCATTCAGCTCTCACGTCATTAAGGGGAAGTGAAGCATTCTGTTGACTATGAGCATCTCCAGCTTGTTGTCGGATTCATTTATATTGCCAAAATCTTTAGAGACTTGAGTTTCCAGCCGTTTAATATAATGTCTTGGCTGCTTTACTGACTTTTCCTCTTCCCTGTGTTGCTTTGCGTAATGTCTTGGCATTGTTTCAGGCAGTACGTCACTGCTCACAGAACCGCCATAACGAAGCGCTGTTACTTTAAAAAATGTGTTTGTCATGACCATGGTGACAGAAGAACAATGACAATGCAGCTTTTGCACCAAAAGTACAAATACTTAAATGTTTACACAAAATAGTAGCAACAGCAATAGCACGTTATGAAGACTGAAGGTGCTAAATGCAATCACATTAAGTTAGGATTTCTGTTCTACCACCACTCCAGTTAGAATATGTCCATTGTTTGCAGAATATTACAGTAAAGAATGTTGCTACACCTGGCCGGATCCCTCACCTTTAAATTTATTCTGGGTTCACCTTCACATTGCGCTAAAGTATCGGTTGTTTCGAATTCAGGAGCAATCATCAACTGAATGCAAAATACTGTGCAATAACCTGTTCTAGAGTTCACTGTCAGTTAGTCACATTTATTTTTTGTCTTTTTGTATTTTTTTTTTTTTATAAAATACTAGAAAGTTTTACATTTCTCTCACTATGCACATACAGTATTTAGGCAAATTAAACTGTAATGTAATCCCTAACAAGGCTATATTTTTATAACACAATGCATATGCAACATTTTTCAGCAATGTCCATTTGTTCAGAAGCATATTGAAGCAGCAGGTCAGAAACTCGTGCCGTCCGGTTTGGCATAATGAAGTCCTTCCTTCAGTAAGTGTTTAAATGTTGTGTGTAAATCTGAGCCGGAGGTACTGGAAGTCCTAAAGAGAGGAACTCAACATCCCACAATGCAGTGCCGCAAGTCGTTGGAAGAGTGACGATTAAAATAGAGAATGTGATAGAGCCACCTCCCTTTCAGGTAAGGTCCAACCAGAGGTCAGGTCGCTTGTGGGGCTTGCAGGTGTGGACGTCCACCAAGTCTTCACAGTCATTGCACTCCACAGCGCAGCACCACTTGAACTTGCACTCACACTTGGAGACGTGCTTGACGCGCATGGTGTCATAGCCTCGCCCACAACACATGACTTCACAGCCATCTGTGCCTCTGGAGGACTTGTTGCACAGTCTGCCTGCTGTACCCAGGGAGCCTGTGAAGTGAAGAGAAAAAGTGTTCTGTCGCTCTTTTGTAGGAATAAATTGACCTCATGACATTTTCTATGAATATTCAACACTTGTTCTTTTGGCCAATAAACGCCATTTATATGGAGTCTTTTATTTATGCAATGCAGGTAATTTAAAGCCAGATTTACTTCTCATTTGGAAAATGCACTACTTGACTCTCTAATTAGTTTAAAAAACATTTTAAATTATTACTTTTTTGTTTGAATTCCACTGATTTTGAATCTCACTGAATGGCCTACATAATTGCTTTTCAAATATAAACAATGAGCTTGGGTAGAAAGGGAGGCGGGAGGGGGGGTGGGGGGCGTTCTCTACAGTATAACACAATCAGGCAATGTATCTTTAAAGACCCCTTCCCTGTTCAAATATTACATGATAATCTTATAGAATTCAAAACAGAGGCGTGTTCAGGTGTGAGGTCAGATGCATGGCGTGTAAGTAAAGATCACAGTGACCAAAGATGGGGTTTAAAATAAGATTGCTGGTGACCTTATGGTGTGAATTCCTACAGAGATTAGTGGAAAGAGGGCCACCTATGGACAGAGCTAGGACTTCTCTTTCCTGTGAACACACCTTTGTTAATCCTCAATTGTCAGCCTGAACTAAACCTCCCTAATTAGAGGACAGGCATTGATTACATTAATAAGATCTGCACATATACTGTACACATTCCAATCCAGGCTATAATAACTACCCCTTTATAGCAACTTCCAATTAATCTCCTTCATGCTCTACCAAAAGGGATTGCACAGAACCAGGAAGACAGCCTATCAAGGCATAAGCAAACACCGGGGTAATTAAGGGAGATGTTAGAGGTCAAATAATGTTAACGTTAAGCTTTGAAGGAATGCAAGCCTTCAACGAATGAAGCTTCTCACATATGTATTCCCACAGATTTGGTGAAAGATATCAATCCTGTCTACCATAACATGTATTGTCTCCCTTTAGTGTCCTTAAGCATTGATGTGTCTTCTTGCAAAAGCAGGGTTCACAGGGTGTGAAACGATTGGCGATATCTGCTGCATGTACATTCAACAAAACAAGCGTGTTATCAAGCCTCTAGCCCACCTGCAGTACGATCCATTAGGCAGTAATCTGGCGAGCTCTCAACGTAAACCAGCTCATTCTTGGTGCTGCCCCTGACGTCCAGGTCAGCCACCGTGAAGCCTGTGCCGTCCTGGTTCATGGTCACCTCGATGGCTGTGTTGTACTTCTTGCGCAGGTAGTCCCCGGTTCTCCTGAAGTCAGACATGGCTAGCCAGCAGGTTCTTAGCGCGCAGGAGCCGCTCACGCCGTGGCACTTGCACTCCAGCTTCATAAAGCGCTTCACTGCCTATAGCAGAGGTAAGCGGTGACAGGGTGTTGTCATCTCTCCATCTCTATTCAGCCATCCACCTATTCACTTTCACTGTTTCTTCCTGCTCCATGTCATCAGACCACTACTTTTTACTACATGTATAAATGTTTGCATTTATTGCTTTGATTGCATTGTTTTGGGTTTTCTGATCTTTTGCTGATGGTGTGATACTCCCATAAAGGTTGTGCAAAGCAAACAGTCTTGTGTGTTACGTCTAACAGTCTGTCGGACAGGGTACGCACGTACTCTATATGTTGACATCACACACAAGACACTGTTTGGATTTGACATGATTGTGGAAAACAGTCCAAAAACACACTTCCCTTTATCGTAGGTGTCGCCAAAATACAACTCTGAATTTCAGGGTCAACACTTCAGTGTCAGCCAAAACAAATCCCCCGGAGGATTTCATCCTCTCATATTGTTCTGAAATTGATTTGTGGAGTTTTGGTGGAATGAAAACCTTTGTGGTACTTAATTGTATACCGCTAATAAAGACAAAATAGAGGAATTTATCTACAGAACACTTTTGGCAGTTGTTGGAAAAATGGTTACTCCCTTAAGCTAAGGACATTTTTACCATTAGCATACAGTACATCGACCTCTAAAGTCCATATTGCTGCTCACCATTCGTCCACAACGGTTGTTGTGCAGGTTCATCAGTGCACGAGCATCCTTCACCATCCCCTCCCTGGCATCCACAAAGGCCTTCGCGAACTTGATGCCATAGTATATGTTGTCGCTACAGCCTCCCCAGTCAAAATCGCCCCTTTGATCACTGGCCTTTCCACGTTTTTGGTCATCACAACTGCAGATCTTAAGGTCACCTTGACTGCAGGCCCTGGTAATGGCGTATACCACTCCTGCTGAAGAGATGGCATACACGAACGCTGCCTCGCGGCTACCTGGGTAGAGAAGGGAGACAGACGAAACAATTAGCTAACATTATGCTAACATTTCTACGTGAATGTATATATTGGCCAGAGGGGACAATGCAGAGGTAAATATACAGTATATATATATATATATATGCACCAGGATACAATAATAGGAAGTGTGCTTATCCTCATACATCGTCCAACTGCATTCCTTAGATTATCATCCAAACAATACACTGTGAGTGATGTTCCTCTTGAAAAGTTCATAGTGATTGGAGACAAAATGCTAATTCTACTTAATTAAAATTAAACCACACAACATGTAGAAGTAACCTGCACAAAATCAGAGGGTTTAAAAACATGTGAAATGACACTAGTAATGACACACGTACACACTAGGCCTACTACTTTAAAACTGGTGTGTTGCTTTCTCACATATTCTGACGTGTTGTTATCTCTTGTATAGTCCTGGCTGTAGGTGCACAGAAATCACTTCATTTATGGTGGATGGTCATATATATATAACATAACAGTCCAGCCAACTCTCCTTTCCCCTATCCATTTGCACAGATGGCAGCTTACTTGGTCACATTGTTTTCATTTCAGCGGAGACGCAATTTTGGGGGTTATTTGGTCTGGCTTTTCCACCCACCTCCCATTCTCATGCCTGTTCGTGTATTGAGTCAGAACACAGCCGATATGTCAGGAAATATGTCTTTGTCTTGCTGCCAGAACATCTACCCAAATATTTACATCTCCTATTACTGTTTATATATTGCCTGTGTGGATCTCTCGATCTGCTACTTGTTTTCAGAGGACATCTACTTTCCCAATCTTCGCTTCTTCTCGAGAAAGTGAAACCACTGTGTGTTTTATCCACGCTTCCTCTCTCCGTCTCTACTCTGGGGTAAAGTTCGGATGAAAGGTCAAAGTTGAATTGACGAGACTCCTTGGAAATGCATGGTTTTGGCCAAAATGTGTCCCTCTCTCTCCTAATGATGCAGAATGCAGTCAATACATATGAACCCAAGACTAGCATGATGTATACAGGCGCCTCCATCTTACACACACACACATTGTGCAAACTCACTTCGCAGCATGACCCTGCCAAACACAGTGTGGTCTCGCTCCATCGTGCTACAGTTCCAGCGGTGGTGTCTGAACTGATGCTGGCATTCTTTGATCCATTCCTGGGCTCCCTCTCCTATGGACTGCATCAGGTCTGGGTGCCTCTGGCACAGCTGACGCTGTTGGTTCACCAGGCCTGGAATGTTGTCACAGATCACCCGGGCACCAAGGGCTCCGATGTACCTGTGGGTATGGAGTCAGATGAGATGACGCAACTTTACAGTTACTGTACAATGAGACAAGTGTGAAACTTGTTTAATACACGTTATATTTTTAGTATCATTTTCAATCTGTACTGTGATTTTTATTGTTAATTATCTTTACTCTATCGGATTCATCTTTGTTTGAATTATATGGGATGGAAGCTAAAATTGTATTAACCTATTTAGATTTTATGTTTCATTTTATTTTATTTGAGAACCAACTGAATAGCAAACTTGGTCCAAGTTATATTATATATTATATTAAATAAATGGTAAATAAATTAGCAAAACGCCCATTTTCTTCAGAAGTAATCAATTTCTTTATTGAAACTGAGAAATGGATCACATGGTGGTATAACATTGCGAGGACCAAGCTTTGTGAGTAGCAGGCTGCCGCAGGACACACACGGGGGTCGGGGAGAAAGCTTCAGTAGTGACCCCCAAAACCCCTTATGATTGCACTGAACTTTTCTCTTAAGCCTGCACGCTCCACTCTACATCCGGATATTATTATAGTCCCTAATCGCAGCCACTTTTTTATGTCACCAGGTCACTGAGGGAGAAACAGACATAGCATGTTTCCACTCCCGTTATGGCTGTCCCACTGCCATTCTCAAAGCAAACACGTTATGTGTGTTTAATGTGTGTTTTACATACCAGCTGTGCCAAAAGACCCCTATCTGTCTCTAAGAAGTGCGTGTGTGTATATGTGTGTGTTTGTGTGTGTGTGCGTGTGTGTGCGTGTGTGTGTGTGTGTGTGTGTGTGTGTGCGAGCGCGCGCGCGTGTGTGTGTGCATGACTGTGAGAGTGAAAGAGAAATAGTATCCAATACTACAAAAATCCAATACTACAACAATACGTTTCAATAACAATTTGTTTAAATAACAATTGTATTAACATTTGCAGGTGTTTTTTATTTCTAAGTTTATAGTTTTATTTCCGGCTTTAGGCTACGTTACCTAAATAGACAATATTGTTAGAATAACAACTATTATAACAATATATAGATTAAACATTTAAATGCAAACGAGACAATGTTGCCTCGTTTGGTAGACCCGAAATCGTCTGAAAGTCTGATAGATGATCCAAGGAAGGACCAATAATCGGTAACGCTATGTTAATGTCAAGCAAATAGAAAAATGTGACGACACACTTGAAAATACGTTTTGCCAGTGGGGATAAGATAAGATTAAGAGCTATCTCGTTATCTAATGATGTTTTCTGATTCTGAACACTTAAAAACTAGTTTATTAACACCATAGACTGCACCTGCCAATGGATATAGAGATATTTCGTTTCTCTAATTCACATAGTACAGTTGTTTATATTGAGATGTGTATAACAGCTTTCACATTTATTTTATGAAGTAATTATCGGATGAAGATTGATAGCCACTAGCCAGTAGCCAGTAGCCTACAAACATTTTATTAGGCAACTTAAAAAAATGTTAAACTGTATGGTGTTACATTTGCGTAAATGATCTGCTATTGCATGCACTAAATAATCTCAAGATCAGCCAATGCACTCCAAAGAACTCACCACCACGACGAATCCACTCTTGGCGTGACCAACAACAGGAGCAAAATCAAGGTGAAATATATCCTAGCGGTGTGTTTAAGGTGATGTCGACTAATCGTGCCGTTTCGGGATACACGTCTGACACAAGTCCCACTGCTGTACGATAAGCACCGATATTGTATCAAAGATAACATGTTTTTTGCCTTCATATGTTACAAAAAGAAACGAAAGTCCTTTACCACTGTCCACCGTCCATCACTGGCAAATAGTAAAGTACTTTGTTGTTTATCCTCCATCAGTTAACCATTGGCAGTTAATCGATTCCATGCAGATATTCTGTAAATAGCCTACATCCACAATCTTCTCCCGACTGTCCAATATTGTGAATATGATTACAACAGTCTTTTACAACATCAATGAATTCAATACTCTTCTCTGATTTCTTTGATGTTCCACACACTTATAAAATCAGTACAAGCACCATATATTTCCTTTCAATCGTCCCACATAGACCACTCACACAGTTTACAAAAGTTCGGTATTGAGGAACGTTTGAATTTCGATTTTTTTTCATATAAATCCAGACTCTTTGGTATGGCCCGACAATATCCGAAGATGAGACAGATACTGTAGTATGCGCACCTTCCTTTCAAAATCCGGGAAGTGAAGATGCGACTCGAGCGCTGCGCGTCAGCTGTGCGTGCCCCTTTGTCAGATACAAAATAGCGGTATGCAGACCTATAGACGACGAGCGAGCGTCTGTGTATATATAGACCGATGGAAAGTAGCAGGCTAGGCCCTGTGATGAAGGCTACTGCTATAAATCAACACATCGAACTTCTTCACCTTTGGAACATCCGATGCTGTCCTTGGCGCGACCGTTTTTGCGAGAGGACTGTCCTGTGTGTAATAATGAAAATGCTTCTTATTATATAATAAAAGCCTCTATTTATGAATATAACAACGTTGCCTGTTATTAACAGTTTCCCTGTTATAATTTCAGAAAAGCACCATTACTCCCAAGAACCCAATAACCCAAATATGAATATATTAATAATGGCATTATTTTACATTTATAGACAACAGGATGCATGTTGGCTTTGTTGTGTGTGTGTGTGTGTGTGTGTGTGCGTGTGTGTGTGTGTGTGTGTGTGTGTGTGTATATAAAACGTTTGAATGGCTATAGTTTTTTATAGTGACTCATCACTCTGGTACTGTCTCACCTGAGATGCTAATCCCCACAGACAATTTATGTTTGGTAATTTAAGTTTTATTGAAACACCCCCACAATTCCAAATGTGACATTTCATACATGTTATAACATTTCAATAATAATTGATTGTTAAGTCACATAACCTTGTATAGTGTAGGTTCCACAAATATAAAGGCATGCCAATATAGTTTAATCATGGAGGATTTGCCTATTTTTATTCCTGACTATGTTGATTTTGAGTGAGGGTGATAAGAAAAAGATTGTATAACACACATGCAGCTAACACAATGTATGCGGTCACCATTTTCAACACTCATTTGTGATCCACGTCAAACTCATACATCACTTGGAAATCCAAATTTCTATGGTATACATTTTTATCCCTGAGCAGAAATACACCTCTATTACGTCCTCAATATGGACAGTACATTATTTACATAACATTATATAGCCTATTAGAACATTATACGTGTGTTATGTGTTTCTCATATTTTCTACAGGCCTTATTTCATACGTTTAGGGCTCCTATAAAAATGGCCAATGCACCACCACCAGTAAGATTCAGGTTTAACATGCAGCCTGTCAATCTGGGTCCACCTCAAGCCAAATGTAATGTATGTCGAAACAAAGGCCCATATGTCAAGGACACTTCTGGCACATACAGTAATGCCAGTTTAACCAGAGTTGTTTTACAATAGATGCAGTGATATGTCACTTGGCAGACCGCCAATATGTTTTGCATGAGGATATGGTATAGATATATATCAATGGCAACTAGTCACAGACTAATGCTTAAAATAAAATAGGCTGCAAAAAATACTACAAATTAAACACTAAATAATACAATCGGTAAATTCACAGGATATGGAAAATTACTTTGAATCCACATCCAAAATACATATTTTTAATTAACTTTCAGTTTTGTAATTGTTTTTCAGATGTGTTAAATTGTTTTTTTTAAACATGCACACACTATAGGCTATAGCCACCTACTGGCACAGGTCACACATTACAGGAGAAGACGCAACAAAGCATTTCTATTACAAAGTTGATGTCTGCATTCCCAGCCTGTGCTTTTTCTACCCCCCTGCGCGCACAAACACACATGCACGCACACACACACACATGCACGCACACACACACACAGAACCCAGCTGCTCGTCCTTCAGTTGTATCATAACTGGATATGGAGAGACACCCTGAGCTTTCTTTACCCCGGGACAAGCTATGGATTTTACAGTGACAACTCTATAACAAATTGCTTTACAGGGAGCAGGTGACAGTGGTGAGAACACCCGTCGCTTTGGCCAGCATTTTGTATTCCCTTCTCAGTGCAAGCCAACTCCAGCTGTGATACGTGTGGGGCTCAACACTGGGGGTTGGGGGGCTTCTATTCTGGGTCCATCTCATGGCCTGGGCTAATTTAGACGTGAAGAAGAGTAGAGTAAAGAGGAGGTGATTGTCTGCGGAGACAGTGGGGTATGAGGGGAGTGGGGGGGGGGGGGGGGGTGGCAAGGGAAGTGCAAAAAGGCAGATGACCGCTGAGGTATCTGGAATTACAAAACGCTTGTGGAACTTCACCCTGCGTGT
>JAODUK010006196.1:0-32282 GCA_027564635.1 Typhlichthys eigenmanni | reverse complement strand
CCAGGTGTGTGTGATGACAAGACAAATGAGTGAAGGGAAACCCCAGGAAGAATGGCAGGGCCATCAAGCCGTGACACCGCTACCCACTATATATTTGATAATAATTTATTATAGTGATATGTTTGTACAATTGTATTAGCTAATTCTTTAGTTGGACTTGTAAGTATTTACTGCCAGCAACCAGCAACTGGTATCAGATGCGGTGGCCTATATAGTATGGTGATCTAGCACAAGTTCATTGATTTTGAATGCATATCTTATTTTTTACGATAATACAACAGTTATTTAAAGCATTTTTGTGTGTCCAAATATTGTATAATTTCATAACACAATGACTACAGCAAAGACACACATCTCAGGAAAAAAAAAAGAACACAAATCCGTTTTTACCCATGTTATCAAAAATAAAATATACAGTATATTATTTTTATCCAAAATGTAAGAAAGTAAAAACAAATATGATGAATTGTGATTATCAAAAACATCACAAAATGAATACATTGATTATAAAATGAGGAGATACATTATTTTAAAATGTTTAAAACATTGACATCCATCTATGCATCAAATCCCAAGGAAAATTAATAAGATCCCATTTGTACTCATGTAGTACGTTCTAGGGGTTAACATAAAAACTGGTTTTACTCAAAAAGTAAAACATCTCAAAAGTATGTAATAACATTGAGACATGTTGTGCAATCTAGGGCTGAATGCATACAGCATGGCAGTAAAGCAGTACACATCAACATAACTATAATTCAGCCCAAATATTTGATTGAAAACAAAAGTTATTAAAAAACAAATGTGGGGCTATGTATGGGGCGATGCATAAACTGTTAATATGTAAATATAAACACCATTGAGCATTTGAAGGACAAAAAGCTGTGACTAGCTAATTATTATTTCCTAACGATGAGACCCAAATGCACAGCCTGTGTGGGTGGAGCTGAGGTGTTTGAGGTAAGACCTTCTCATGCCCTTCAGATGTCTGATGGATGAGAGGAGGATTGTTGATATGCACTCTACTGCTCCTCTCCAGGCCCTCTCATCCACTCTACTGTCACCACCTCCTCCACTCGCTCCTAGAAACCGCTCAATTACACCAAGAGCGAACGTCCACAGCCTCCTTCTGCTTCGGTGCTTTCTTTCTTGCATGCATTTCAGATGGGATTACACAAGTCAGCATGTTAGATAGCTGTGCTGTTATAGCGCCTTTATTTCCCCAAGGGAGAGCACTCTGGCGATTGTGGCTGCCGCTTCTCCTTTTGTGTCTTTAGAGGCTGAACTGTTCATAATATGTTTATTAAGTAAGTTAAGTTAGGCATTTTAATAGATTTACCCCAGTTCACGTATCCCTCCGCTGGTCTTCAGTTCGTCGAGCCATTGAAAACCAGATACTGTTGGACCAGCGAGAGCCTGCCTGTATTGTCTGCCTGGACATCGCCTGCATGTTTGTCAGTGATTAGGCACGGGAAAAAAGCCTGCATCTTCCTCTCGTTCCAGCCATACTTTGCGCTGCCTACCTGCGCCAGTCTGCCCTACATGTGTGCGATGGCCTAGGAATCGGTGTCGGAGGTCGTGTCCCTCTAACGCCTGCACCGTCTCGTTGTTTCATTGAGGATTGGCCACTTTGCCTCCACTGAGGTGTGGACTGCAGCTGAGCTGCTGCTGTTCCGGTTGGGATCCTTTGGCACGCCCCCCAGCTCTCTTTGTCCACCCTAGGGTTCTTCATCCGCTGAATTCTACCATGGGTCTGTCTCACAGAAACACACGGCAGCTCTCCTCGGCGCATCACCCCTCGAGGCCCACGGCCGGCGGTCCACGCGCATCAACATGGTTCGTGTTTGCAGGAACCAGCCACGCAGCACTGCACTAGAATGCACGGTTGGACCAGTTGAAAGCCAAATCTGTTAATGTACGCCCTTGCACTCATTTTGAATGCCTTGCTTTAAAACTCCCTGACTCCCAACCTCTGATTGTGTTATACTCTACTATAAAGGGTTATACTATATTACCCTGACAATATTTCTGACGTCCCCATACAGTATTTGACCACAACAAACCAATTTATATTTGAAATCTCTGCTCAGTCTCTAGTACTTTACTATTCACACTTTGTATTTGTATATTGTATGTCTAATATGTATGCTTGGTCCGTATACATATGCTTAGTCCTGTTTTTGTATTTGAAGTGTAAAATGTCCTTGAGTGTCTTGAAAGGTGTCCTTAAATAAAATGCATTATTAGTAACGTTCACCAAACCCACGGTTCGGATCATACCTCGGTTTTTGAGCCACGGTTTGGTCCATTTCTCGATTTCTTTCATTTTTCCATGAGTGTAAAAAACTGTAAAATGTTTCTGCCCTTTACTAATACATTCGCTCTGTAGACTAGATTTTATTTATATGTTTTTTTTCTGCCACTAGATGTCAGACTAAGCGCACCAGCTTCTCAGCAAAACATATCCCTGTGCCACACCTATGCCCTATGCTTTCCTAACACCGCCAGCTCGTTACCTTATGTAAAAAATAGAAAAGATAAGGTCGGATTATTCCACAATATCTGTGCATCCGGAAAGCATTAACAGTGCTCCACTTTTTCCACATTTTGTGATGTTTCCCTCAAAATTCAACGCACAATACCCCATAATAACAGAGTGAAAAAGGTTTGTTTTAAATTTGTCCAAATATATTAATATTAATTAATAAATAAATAATCAGTAAGTATTCACAGCCTTAGGTCAATACTTTGTTGAAGCACCTTTGGCAGCAATTACAGCCTCAAGTCTTTTTGAGGCTGTGAACACTTACATGTGATTTTTTAAATTATATTATTGACACACCTCAGACTATACGTGAGAGCCACATGAAAGGCAAGGTAGGCAAACTGCTGCAACAGCGACTACTATATCATCTTTCCATGTCAGTGGACGTGAGAGTAACATGTGAGTAGTATAGATGGGTAGGAAATAGACTCGTTGACACATTCCCCGCAAACTGGACATCGTAGTGACTGGGGTTAGTTAGCCTATTCCATGAATGATAATGTGTTGTCTGCATTGCTTGGCGTTGTGTTTTTAGAACTATAGGCTAGAACGAGAGCTCAACATGCTAAACCTGCAGTGGGTTGGGCTCCAGTGTGTGCGGACCGCGGTTCTGACACGAAACCGTGGACGTTGGTATCGTGGTTTTGGTCTTGGTTTCAGAACTGTTAACCCCTAATTATTACACAGGCTAATTTCACCATATATCTCACATGGGATTAAAAGAGTTATCAACAATGTGCTAAACAACACAAAGATGTGTCTGATTCTGGTTTTCAGACACTGTTATAATATATGTTATAAATACAGTTGTCAGTTAGATTATGAATCGTAAAATGCTCCATTCCCTAGTCAAGTAATTCATTATCATATGTCCCAGGTTCTCTAAGATTATTACATACTGCAGATTACACATCGGTATTAAAACTAATGTTACTTCTTCTGGGAGAGATACAGTACAATCAGTTGTTTTGCTAAAACGACTAGTTGAGGTTCCAAAATGAGCGGGTCTACTTTTAGAACATTTTAATGAACCAAGAGCCAAGGGTGGGAGAATGCATTTACTCAGTTGGGTACTTGAGACTTTGTCCCCTGTGAGAAAGATCACATTTACCCAGTTCTGGTCCCCACGTGACAAAAGTACTGGTATGTTTTAATGAGACCTGGTCCCAGAGTAAAGAACTAAATTCCTAATTTAGGTTGATGGCTGGAAAAGCTTAAGTGGTCCCTGGCTCAGACAGTTAAAAATCACTATCATCATTCTGTGACGGTATATAATGATTACAGATAATGTAACAAAACCCATTCTCTGCAGTGCGGCAATAATGTTACAGTTGGGATTAGCTGCATCACATGAAGAACAGTGAAACACTGCCAAAATGTAATAAACGCAAGTGTCAAAATAAAACCTACAGTATAAGCGACAATGTTAGGTGACACAAATCAAATCCAAGCTTAGACAGAAGGAAAGTGTTTTATAGGTGAAATAGATAGTAAGATACAGGCTAAGACATATTATATATAAACTGATGTTTTACAGCCAGCAGTTTTTCACTAAGGTACAGACTCATTAAGAATAATTTCATTTAATATGAACCAAAAATGTAAATGTGTGTTTTAATAATTATAATCATATAATCACCACTCTTGAACAAAGATAATTTGTGTTGTCACATTTTTGCATTTATGCAATAGAACTAAATTATACATTGCATTTTAGATGAGATGAAGAGTTCCATCTCACCAACTCATTGTCATTGCAGTATATGGCTACACACACACACACACACACACACACACACACACACACACACACACGTGCACACACATTATTTAGAATTCCAGCAGGACAAACCGGCAGACAAATTCACAACAGTACATGTAGATTTGTATTTAAAAGCACACACACACACACACAATACTAATGTTAATTATGCTAGCACATGCTTCGCTGAGCATGTAAATCGGTAGGATTATTAATGAAGTTTTTATTATGAAGCTAAATACTAAGGAATGCAAGTATTATTTTGTGATAATTAAAAGCTTCTGTCACATGATCTAAGCACCATTTCAGAGGCCACTTCAACATGCCAAGGGGACTTTCTGACACATTAACTACAAGTTCATAATTTGTATTATATTAAGTGTCACATTATCTACATAAGGAGTTAAAATTAAAATAAATACCTGGCACTGATACAAAAGCTCTTTTAAACGTGATGCCAAATGGACCTAATTTGGCAAAAATGTATTTGTTCCGGTATACATTTATGAATAAAAAATATACAGTACATTATTAAGTTAAAGTATACTGGGAAAATATATATCTGTCAGACCTGAAATTAGTTCTTAAAGCATCAATCTACAGTATAATCTATTTGGCATTAACATTTCAGATGCATTTGAATATATTCTTGAGCAATGCGACTAAATTCTAAAAGTATGTCTATGAATTTGGGGAAAGAAAATATATAGAGTTTTGAGTTATTTTTTGATGCTGCCCGGTTTCTTGTTATGGTCACTGATAATATACAGTATTATTATTCTGACTACAAGAAATTCATGTGAAACCTCTATTATTGTATATATTACATATTGCATATGTGACAACAACAGGGAAACAACTATGTTAATTTATATACAGTGTATATGTGTGTGTGTATATATATATATATATAATCTGATTGATGTTCAAACACACCTACTACACACACAGGGAGAGAGAAGATAGGGGAGAAGGGAAGAGACTAAAGTAAACGAGTGGAGAGGAGAAGGGCAGGGAGGGGAAGATAAGTGGAAAGAGTTAAAGAACAGAGAATATTTCAGAGCAAAAGAGGAGATTATACAGTACTAAGTCTTGTCTTCCTGTCAGGGCAACCTGAATGAAAAATAGATGAAATCACTGCTGCCACATCAAAGGGGGATGTTGTGCGTGTGTGCGTGCATATGTCCGACTTGAGCATGTTTAAACTTAAATAGCATTGGTATTTAAAAAGAGATGTCTACATGACAGGAGCAAATATATTTCCATCCTCCTGTGTGCACACACACTCACGCACGCACACACACACACACACACACGCACACAGAAGTGGCACCAACATTAATCTAAGATCTCGCAGAAATGTATGCAGACACATTCTGTAGCATAGCCCATTCTCTCTCTCCCTCTCTCTCTTTTCTCTCTCTCTCTCTCTCTCCCCCCCTCTCCCTCTCACACACACACACACACACGTACACTTACAGACAGCGTTCTTGTGACTGGAGTCTTTACTGGGCATCATCTTCACTCCTCTGGACTTGAGCTCTATCGCTTTCTTCACTAAGGGGAGAGAGGACAAAAAAAAAAAACAGCATGTATAATACATGCATCCATACAAACAGCCCACAACAACCCTTAGCCCCCCATGCACTGTGGAGAACAATGCACAGAAACATCTGGAAATATGGAGAGGAGAGGGGCGGAATGGATAGGGAAATAAACAGCTAAAGAGAGGAGCATGAATTAAACTATATTCCAACCAGTTTATTATGAGCAGAAGCAATGCACATGACGACAGAATAATATGTGTCACAACCAAACTGAATTACGCTGAGAACTATACATGTGGCATGACAAGACATAGGGCATATTGCTAATCTCTCTCTGCCCATTCACCTCCGTCCCCCTACACACACACACTCAAAAAAAACAGACCCACCCACACACTGTTAAGTTATTTGACTGATCTACAGACCAAAGCTGTCAGAGAGAGAGAGAGAGAGAGAGAGAGAGAGAGAGAGAGAGAGAGAGAGAGGTTGAAAAAAGAGGGGGTGAAAAAATCTGCAGATAAGAAGTTGGCAAGATGACAACGAGTGAGGGACATGAGATAAATAAAATGGGAGACGGAGAGATAACAGCAAGAGCAATAGATAAACAAATGATATTGGCCCATTTCCCAGAATGCTTTGTGTCTCCAGCAGCCAATTAATGCTGTCCTGCCACGTGGAAAGTAATATGCTTATTAAAATGCTAATTATGCCCTGTTACAAACAGTAAACTCCAGGAGTAGCCCAGTAAGCCTGTTTTGGACTTTTTCCCTAAAAGTAATAAAACCTGAGAATAATATGTGGGCGTGTGTGTGTGTGTGTGTGTGTGTGCGTGCGTGTGTGTGTGTGCTTACACATACCTTGATATTGAGCACTGAAACCTTTTCTGCGATGATTACTATCAGAGGTAAAATGAAGGCGGAGCCAGTTCTTATTGGATATTACTGGTGAGGGCAAGGTGGTTCCAGTCAGCCTAGAAAACAGACAATTATTCACAAATAAGCATCACTATATTTAGACACTATCCTTGTTGTTGCTGTTTCAATGTTGACACATTTGAGAAATCGTAGACAGTCTAGTGATAGACAAACAATATTAGGGCAGTCAACACAGGTTATGGACTTCTTAGTCACAAGGTCAGCCCACAAGCTATTTCTTTCCAGCAGCTTAATATTCTATTTTTTGAGTGTGTGTTTAGCATGACAAGTTTTATTTATCACGTTGACACTTCTCTTTCAGATATAATGAAGGTGAAGGTGTGTGTGAAGGCCGTGTGTGCAACTGAGCAGAAAAAAAACACATTATACCAGACACTATATACTAAAAAGTTTGCAAGCCCATGTTATTATAGAATATATTTACAGTGGCTCTGGGGAAACAAACATTTTGTGACTTAATGAAGCTATTAGAACTAGCAATGCGTGCCTGTTTTGAGGCAGGGTTCACAGACATGATGATGGGGAATAAACCTTTTACAGTCAATCAGCGAGACAGTCTTTGAAAGGAGGCGACCACATCATAATTACGTGTTAGTCCTTTAAAAATTACCACTCTTGTGGAAATAAAAAAGAAAACAAATGGACTGGGTATTTTGTAACAGTGGCAAATGAGTGCCGCAATGTATAAAAAACACCTTTACCTTAACTGATGTTATCTCTTCTTGCTAATAAGATAGGACATATCTGTTTTAAGGCCAATGTGATTTTAAAGCTAACTGCTCAGAAGCTGAAAGAGACTTTCATCTGAAAAGCAATTGGTTTGAAACTAGACTATGTACAGCTTAGGTGTGGAAATTAATGAGAATTTAAGCAAGGCATGTAATAGTCTTAGTTAGAGAAAGTATATCTATTGAGTAAAAATATCTGTGACTGTGACTAAAAGAATGCCACAAATCTTCCATGGTCAAAGATCGGAAGAAAGAAATGCAATTTCTTTGTTGTTTGTTAGAAAATATCCAACAATAAAAAAAATACCATGAAAACTAAAATGTACTAGCATCTAAACCAGGATATAACGGTTTCCAGTGTTGTTACTTTGTCAATAACTGTCAGTGCCAGATCACTGAAGACTGTAGAGTAAGACAGACCATAATACTGCATATTAACCCTCCCACTGTCCTAAGGCATTTCAGCAGACTAGCAGCAGGGGGAGCAAACCGTGGAATGTCATATGTCCGTGTTGTGGTTGCTGCCCGCTACTGGCAAGTGCACCGGGTCATTTTGACCCATAGGACAGCGCGAGGGTTAAAAAAATATTTTGACATTTACAATTCTGTTGCCTTCTGTTGCGCAAGTTACATTTAGATCAACAATTTTAATCTTATAAATAAATTGATAAAAAAAGAGAAGAAAACAAAAGTAAGAGCCACTCAGCATGCAACATCACAGATCACAGGAAAATGAAATAAGAACAACCTACACTATGTACTATATAACGTATCTTCAAACGTAGGCTTGTGCAATATCACCATAGAGTTGATGTTTGCATGCCGTGGCTAGATATAGCTAGATGGCTGTAGATTTAACCAACCAAAAACCAAAAAAAAAAAATATATATATAGGGCTCAGAATGAAACAGGAAATTATGTAAGAAACACGCCAATGTTCAACTTCCCCAGAGAAACTCTAACCAGAACTACCTTTTACAGAGCAGTTATGAAAGGTTAAAAGGTTTTTGACTGCTTATTATTGAGACATAAAAACGTGCTGTAGTTCAGGTTACTGACAACCTTTAATGAAAAGGCAGAAAGAGACATACGGAGAAAACTAGAGCGTATCAAAGGATTGATAGACAAGTAAAAATGTATCTGTCAGAAATGTAACTCCTCAGTACAGATACCACAGAGAAATCAGAGAGATACCCCAATCTTCCATTGTGCTTGATAAAAATAATAGTGTATTTCATTAAATAATATTGTCTTTGTCAAAAAATCATTATAAATCCAAAGCTCAAACATACAACAAAAGCTTTTTATCTGGAATTCGGAAAGTAATTATCAAAGTTAATTGTCAATGGGAACAATCAGAAGAGGTAATAGCCTTCCCATGGCTTAAAGGACTCCACTGACATTTTGGAAAATGAGCTCTTTGATCAACTTGCATAGTTGCAAGAGAAAGTTGGTTGAAGTGCACTTTCTCTTTCTCTTTTTTTTTAAAGAACATGCTTGGAGTCAGTGCATGGTCTTTGGAGCTAATTGGTAAACAGTAGCAGCTGGGGTCCAGCCATGAGGAATTGTCGGTGGAATACACACAAATGCCCAAAGCATAGAGCTATAACAATGTCAATCTTAGACGTATGTCTTTAATTGCCCTTTTGTCCCTAGGACAATACTTGCACTATACTGTTTTACTATTCTTATTTGCCTGTTGTCATTGTTTGTATCTTCTGTTGGCATGCACCTCAACCACGTGTAGTCGTACACAATTGATGCACTACAGTAGACACATTAAGTGCTAATAAGGCACACATGCACACTCATTGGACACATCCATACAGTATATAAAAAGCACAGCTGCTCAATGTTCCTGCTGAAAGTCAACTTAGTACTTATGTTGTACCTAAGCACATTAGCTCTACAGGACATTCACAGCATGGTATTTATATAATGGAGAAAAACTTGTGACAATAGTACTAGCATGCGAACCCTTATTCTGCAAGGCACATTTACTAAGATTATCTAATGTTTCACAGAGGTGTCCTTAATGAACATGGGGGGGGGGGGGTCTTACATGGAGCTAGGCAATTTCAGATGTGTATTACTTGTTGCAATTTGCCAAGGTGCAGATACGATTGCATATCCGTAGCCATTTCACAGTTTGGGTTGGGTCAATGAACGATGACAGTATATGGCACACCCTACCACACACACACACACACACACACACACACGCACACACACACACACACACATGCACACAGTGTAATTCCAGCATCTTTATTATAACTTAGAAAAATATAGTTTTTATTTGTGACTTATTTGAAGTGATTTCCCTGGGGTTTGTTGAGCTGTAGAACTGATGAATATGTATTTTAGAGTGTCAGTCAGAGAGAGAAAAACATATTTACTAAAGGGAAAACATCTTATTTAATCACACTATTTACCACCAAGTGAAAACATGTTTTAAGTTAGGTGCAAACATATCATTTTTTTTTCAAATCTACCTGGTTTGTGCCTTCCTCAATAAATCAGGGGCGTGGTAACAAATTAAAGCATCAGTACATTCCCTCCATTTTTCACTGTCACGCTTGTACTTTGTACTTTTTTCAAAAGCCCTAGATGTGTAGCCTAATGAGATCACCCTGAACTTGCGAGCTACCGTTGCCTTTGGCACTAGCATCAGCCTAGAAGCCCTTAATTCACAAAGGCGGTGCTAATACATTTCAATCAAACTTCCTTACAGATTGGACTAACTACTTTTATTTCACCCAATACCAATGTTTAGGCTGTTGGATGGGCTGTGAATGGGCTCAGATATTAAATGTGATTATGTAATTTAAAAAAAAGTACCTTTATACTGTAGGAGCAACCCATAAGACATCATCTGTGTGTGTAAGCATCTGTGCGTGTGCTTGCATGCAAATGATAATGTGCAGATAAATAAGCAAAGAAATAAACAAATAAAGCTTTCTACCATCTGTTGCATTATTCATGAGAAATGGCCAGCAATCTGACATGTAAGGACAAGAGAGCAGAGGTCAGGGATGCGGAGGTCATGTGGGTGGCAGTGAAGATCAGGGTCCTCAACGGACCGTTGGCATTAACCCCGGTGGACGAGAGGGTCGCCTCACTATGCCTACGGGTTGTGTGTGTGTGTGTGTGTGTGTGTGTGTGTGGGGGGGGGGGGGATGCATATGCACCAAACAGCAGTTCGGAGTATTCGGCCTTGCTGGAGACCCTGAATGGAGTCCTGTATGGGGCTCCAGTAGCGGACTCCAAAGTTCTGCTGGGAGACTTCAACGCACAAGTGGGCAATGATGGAGACGCCTGGAGAGGTGTGATGGGGAGGAATGGCCTCCCGGATCTAAACCCGGCGTTTGCTGTTAGACTTCAGTGCTAGTCTGGGACTGTCTATATCAAACACCCTGTTTGAACATAAGGATGCTCATAAGTGTACGTGGAACCAGAGCACCCTAGGCCGAAGGTTGATTATCAATTTTGTGATCGCATCATCTGATCTGAGGCCACATGTTTTGGACACTTGAGTGAAGAGAGGGGCAGAGCTGGCTATAGACCACCATCTGGTGGTGAGTTGGGTCAAGGGGTGGGGGAAGACTCTAGACAGACCTGGTAAGGCCAAACGGGTAGTGCGGGTGAACTGGGAACGTCTGGAGGAGGCCCTTGTCTGTGAGATCTTCAACGCACACCTCCGGCGGAGCTTCTCTGGCATCCCTGTGAAGGTTGCGGACATGGAACTTAAGTGGGAAATGTTCAAAGCTTCCATTGCTGAAGCTGCGGCAGAGAGCTGTGGTCTCAAAGTCTTAGGGGCCTCAAGGGGCGGTAACCCTCAAACACAGTGGTGGAAACCGATGGTCAGGAAAGCCGTCCGACTGAAGAAGGAGGCCTTTTGGGATATGTTGACAAAGCTGGAGGCTGATGGGGGATCACCGTCAGTTTCCCTGGGGAAGGTCACTGAGGTAGTCAAACAACTACACTGTGGCAAAGCCCTGCAGATTGATTAGATCTGTCCAGAAATGCTAAAAGATTTGGATGTGGAGTGGGATGTCTTGGATGACACGCCTCTTCAACATCGCGTGGAAGTCGGGGACAGTGCCAAAAAAGTGTCAGGTGGTTCCCCTTTTCAAAAAGGGGGACCAGAGAATGTGTGCCAATTGTAGGGGTATCATACTACTCAGCTTCCCTGGAAAAGTCTACTCCAAGGTGCTGGAGAGGAGGGTTCGGTCGATTGTCGAACCTCAGATTGAATGGTTGAAGAACAACAATGCGGATTCCGTCTTGGTCATGGAACAATGGATCTGGGATCTGGCCTCAGGGAAGACCCAGGACTAGGTGGAGAGATACTATCTCCACACTGGCCTGGGAACGCCAGTTAGAGCTTGCTAATGTGGCTCGGGAAAGGGAAGTTTGGGGTCCCCTGCTGAAGCTGCTGCCCCCGCGACCTGACTCCGGATAAGCGGATGAAGATTGATGGATGGATGGACCCAACATAAAGTCAAACTATGCAGAGAATAGAAAGATAAATGGATAGCTTTGCATATGTGATCTACCTCTATCACATATGCAAAGCTATCCAAAGGATAGCTATGTTTTTGGATAGCTTTGTATATTTGGTAGATCACTTATGCAAAGCTATCCTAAAGCATAGATATTCATAGTCATAGTCTATTCTTTCAGAAGAATAAGCACATATAATTTATGCACATAGGCACAGTGACTTCTAACTCAAAGAACTAAACTAAAAACCTGCCCCTTATAACTAGTGAATAATTCATAATGTTTCTTTAAAGGTCATTATAAACATGTGATGTGGAGATAACAGAGAGGAAGAATGAAGAGGAAGATGAGGTAAGAATCTAGGTAATAGTATGGAAAGAAGGATATAAGGAAGGTAACAAGGATAAATGACAAGTGAGAGTAAGGGGGGGAAACAAAAACAGAGCTGGAACAAAATGGATACCGTTAGTCCGGACAGAGAAGAAACCACAATGTTTTTCACATAACAAAGGAGGGGGGGAGATAGGGTGGGACAGGTGGAAAGTACACACATAGTGGTGTTAGAGAGGTCACAGAGGACCAGCGTGAACAGGGCAGATGAGAAGAGAGACCTGAAAGTCGAGCGTGACAAAAGGAGAAGAGGCTAAATGGCGGAAAACACTAGAACAAACAGGTCGGAGAAGAGAGGGCTATATGAGAACAGGGGGGGAAGGGGGGTGATGAGCAACAAAAGCAGGAGGAGAAAGAAAGCAAGGCACACAGTATTAGGCTGAGAAAAGTGTTTGACAGATGTGAGAAGGAGAGGAGAGGGCAGATGAAAAGAGAGGTAAAGACAGCTGTGTGAGAAGCAAACAATGGCAGAACAGAGGACAAGTCAAAAGAACAGAGGGAGAGAAGTGGGAAGAGGCGCTACGGGTAGCAATGCATTTTTGTGGTGACCACTATGACTATTATTAGAACACACTTGCTTTTTGGTGACACGTGAATATTCCAGGAACACCAACACATTTTAGAACTTTCTTTGTTGTTCTTGCGACTTTGCCCTTGTTAGCAACTATCATTGTCATTTTGTGACAATGATAGTTGCTAACATGTTGGATATATTAGGCACCATGGTCATTTATTGTATAGGTCATGTCCCACAGTCAACATTTGGCCTTCCATCCATACGGCTAGTAGCACTACGGTTGTTTCCAGCACTGAAATGTAAACTGTTCAAAATGCTCTCACAAGTAGATCAATCTGAAAATGCTGTGTAATGCTGACCTTACACCAGAAGACTTTGATAAGAGTATAGAAATACTTCTAAAAGACTAAGGTCTGATACCTTCTCACACTGACCATAGACTAGATTACCTTGAAAAGACACTATAAAGACTTTGAAAAAACTAAAGTGGGTGTGTTGGTCTAAACATGATGTGTGGTCTAGCGCATTGCTGACGCTTGTTATTTTGAGGCAGCGGAAAGTGACTGCATGATTGACCAGCAAAAACCTTGTCTAAAGTCAGCGTGAGGCAGATTATCACATACACATAAATTAAGCGAAATGTGTCAATATATTATATATAGGCGCATTATCAATATTTAATATCGCCTATGGCGGGTGGACAACATGTGTACACTGCTTGTTATACATACAGGGACGTGCAGGAGCACACAAATATGCAAATATATGCCCTGGTTACCTTAACAGCCCTGGTTACCTTAACAGAGTATTGGCTCTGGCTGGACTTTGTACCATTCTTATAATACATCCATTGTACAGTGGCTGTGCAGAGTAGTATACCGGCATCACACAAAATATGAGTCTGGGCATGCGCATGAGAACATAAGGAACGGAACGTAAGGAAATTATCGGGTTTAACCGTTTACATGGTAGAATTCTTCTTTCAATGGGTCATAGAACGGGTTATACCCCTCTGCTTCGGAATGACATTTCGATCAGGTTGGCCGTTTCTCTTCCGATCGTAGTGTTTATATGGAGCTTTTTCATTCGGGTTGGGTTTTTAACCCGATACCAATCGGAATAATAGGGTCCATTTAAACGCCGTTATTAGTCACAGGGAATTTACGATAGCTGTAGGATATTTTCTGAAATGCTGACATCACATTAAAGGTCACATGATCACATGATAATATGGCAATGAAGAGTTGGATTTTGGCTGGGAAAATGTAAATTAAAAAATGCCAAGCTCGCTAAGTCCCAGTACAAGGAACATTCCTCTGAATGCAGTGAAGGTGTAGTTTACTGAATAATAAAATGCTTCGTAAAGAATATTGTGAAGATCTTCGAATGTCCAGACTCCAGGAACTCTCCTTTTACCTTTATTAACAAGCAACTACGCCCTCGCATAAAAAGACCACCCAAATTAGATCTCCGGTGGATGGTTTAAAACAGTTGATTGCACAATCTACTGTAAAACATAAAGATGAAGTAAGCAAAGCAATAGGGCAGGCCCATTTAATTAGTGGCCTGCGGGTTAAATGTGGCCTGCAAAACTCCACTCAAGTGGCCTGCTAGGGGACTACTGGGCCCTTCAACACTCTTTACCCAACTTCAATATTTGTTATTAATATGTGTTAGATTACTGATTAACAACTGCTCTAGAAATGCTCTAGAGGACATTGTTACACATCTTGTTTGTAAATGTAATGTAGTACTGTAGTCCAGGCATAGTTAGCCATTTACATTAGTCTTAGGGCACTTTCACACCTGAAAGTCCAGACCAATGTTTTTGTTCCATTGTATATATTTGATTCGATTAGGTTTGGGTTCACACTGCAATTCCTGACCCAACTGCTAGCTCAGATTGGCTCTGTGCTATTCACGACGCAATAAAGTTGCAGAATTTTAAAATGGCATGTGTGAAGAACATGTATTATGTAGTGGACACAACTGAACATGTATTCTGCTACTACTAATACTGAACACCGCTGGATGATTACAAGCAGACATGATGACCTCCTGCATTATTTGGATGAGGAAGAAGCAAGATAGAGTGATGGCTGCAGAGCTGAAATTCAGAAATGAGAGAGATTAAGGAGGATAGCGACAGATGTGAGAATAGGAGGAGGGAGGGTTGGAAGGTCAGAGAGAAGCAATTAGGAAAGCTGGGTGCTTTGAAAGAATAATATTGCTAAATAATTGAACAATAGTATTAGTCTGTCTACAGTCACTTAACCCCACAGACATATACTCTGGGAGGTTAAGTGAGCCCTGTGGAAACAATGTGAAAAGTTCTCTATTCTGCAAAGAACGCCTATTGTTTTCAAGTATATGCATTTCCTTTCTTTTGGATTTTCCAATGCATTTTGCAATGCAGTGGCTTGCTATAACATGGTTCATACAGTATAAGCAAGATTGAGGTATTTTAAAGTTATTATTCTTAAACCACATTTCCAAAAAAAAAAAATTATCACATTAACGCCTTAATTAATAACACCGACAATTTTTTAATCTTGCAAATATATATATACAGTATATTTTGAAAGTCTGCATTGCTCACTGGCTCTGAATACCCTGAATACAGATGTTTCGCTTACATGAACCAGAACAGAGACGAACGCAGGGACAGAAATATGGAGAAAGGTACAGAACTCTTACTGTACATGGACATTTTCAATATAAATCTCTTCCAGATGGCGGAGATGGTACAAGTTAAGTTTAATTTTCTTATGACCGGAGTAGTTTGCGTTTGAAGCTTAACGTAAATGCAATACTGTTGATGGTAGCATATCACCCACCCAAGCAAACAGTGGAGAGACCAGTGTTCAAATTTTATATAATGAAACAGTCAGCCACACTATTTTTGTGCCTTGCGTAACAAAGACTATTAGTATTGTCTATGGGGGATGTAAAAATATACATTTCTTTGTTAGATTTGTGATAAACATATTTCAAATTTGTTTATGAAAACCTAATGTAAAGTCTATGTAACAGCGCATTTAAACTGTGACTATAGCATGTAAATTAGGATGTATTTGTTTCCTTTATGACCTTCTCCCATGCAGAAAGGGCACAAATTAGTGCATAACATTTGACCAAAATGCAGGAAATTAAGTGTTAGACTCTCACAGTTTTCTGGGGGAGGACCCCCATTAACCTGACATGCTAGATTAATTGTTTTTACAACTCCATGGTGAAATTAAACTGAAGCTTGCAAGATCAGGATGGTCTCGTGAGACTATACCCTCATACCCCCCGCTAATAAATGTGTGGCAGTAGCATGTAGCTTTGGTTTTTATATTTGATTACAATAATATTTATGTTGAGATTTACAATAAATATTTTAACTGCTACTGTGTAAAGGGAATACTGATGTTAAAAAGCACCTTATCTGTCTACAAACCAAATGTTAACTGCACTTTTATTTACATAGCAGTACTTTTACAATAAAAGTGCGCAATACACTGTTTGGGAATTATTGAATTTTGCGCAAAACAATTACGATGAATTGTGTTTAATCGCAAAAAATCATGCAATTAATCGTGATTCAACATTTTTATCATTGCCCAGCACTAATATATATATATACATACATATACACACAGTATATATATATATATATATATATATATATACACACTATATATAATATAATCCAATTAGCCTTATGTACAAAACCACTCACATTTAACATGTCAACATGAATGGCAAAGGGGGATTTGCCAGTAAGATTTCTTGTGTTGCTACATGAACCTGTTTGATGATGTTGACCCATAAAAGAAACAATGATTTTCCACTTTCAAAGTATGACTGATGACCTTCTGAAGAGCAGACCAGTGGGTGACCATTACACATTCAGACTTTGATAAATAAATAAACTATATATGATGAAATGCGTATCATTTCATCATATATAGTTTATTGAAATTTATGAAATATATAGTTTATTGAAATGATACGCCTGTTCTTATACTAACTAGAAAACTAGAAAAATCTGCTCTTTCCATTCTATTTCTCATTTTGTCTTGTATATCCTGATATGCAGGTTTGTCTTTGACTTTGAAGTGTCTGTATTATCCTCAACAGTGCCTGTGGGATGTAACACATTAGCAAGTAATAGCTAATTAGTTGTTATGCATTAAAACACGCCAGGTTCGCAGTAAATGGTAGGATGTGTAAGACAGTGTAGACTTAAGGCCGTTGCACATTGCACATGGAGCTAAAGCAGAATGAATGCAAAGCGGATCCACTTTGGATCTGCGTCCATGTTAATCAATGGTTGCAAGCAAGGCGGACGCTGCTTGCTGAGCCGACACTTTTTTTTTCGCAGGGCAAATATTTTTTCTGCCATGCCTCAATTTTTAAGTGCTTTTACATAGAGTGTAATGAAAATATGTCAAAGCAGGTAAAACACCAAAAATAAGCAAAACATTTGCTTGTTTCTTAAGGCCAATTAATGCTTCTGCGTCAAAGCTACGCCATAACCATGGACATCTCCAAAAATTTTACTACCCGTCTATTGACACAGCCAGCATCCTTCTTGTGGATGCAAGCCATTATTAGTAAGCTCTTTTCACACATGCTGTATAACTTTGCATTTTAGGGGTAATGTGTGAACAGGAACAGGGGTCGGGTTAGGGTTAGGGTTAGGGTAGTGTTGAATTAGCTACCGCCCTCTGCTGGACTGTTCAGGCTATGCCGGTATTAACCGTGGCATGCATGAACAAGCGCAAGAGGTAAATGTCCATGGATGGAGCTGCATGTATAGAGACAATCACTAGCTGTGCCTGTAATTTACCAGGAACAATGTGTGAAAAGGGCTGTAGATTCACTAAAAACAAATATTGCTTTCTTGAGCATTTTTAACCAAGACCAACTTTGCACATGACAAGATGGAGAATTCCTTATGGGATTTCCTTTTTGTTTGGGCAGGGAAAGTTGTGTTTTATAATACTATTTTCTATCGGCATATATAGTTTCCTGTGATCAATGTTGGTGTGAGAGATTCGCTTGAAATACACGTTTTTACATTGCTATTTAAAAACATGTACACTCTATTATGTGTTCTATTTTGGGAGCCTAAACAAGACATGGCAATTCCGTATTGTGTGGCTTTGGTCTGCATGGCCGACCGACCAGCGCAGAAGTATAATATTCTCACGACGGCGTAGGCCCGACGCAAAAGCATAAATCCGCCTTCAGCACCCAACCCCCCGCCCCACCATTTCCTCAGTCAGACAGTTGTTAAACATCTTAGAAAGAGCCCCAAAAACACTTGCGCTTGCGCTTCAGCTACAGTACGCATCAACAGTGTGCATTATGAAACCGGATTTATACTTTATCAGTCAAAGTTCAAATAAAATGAAAAATCATTCAAAAAAATAATAACCCCTTGTGATGGTGGCGGAAAGTCTATTTAAACTGATAACTTTAATACTTGCTTGAACATACTGTACAATATCATGATATAATGTGTCTGTTTAAAAAAAAAAGTTGTTGTCACAATGAAAACTATTCAGTATCCATTTAGTGAGATGTCAAGTTTATGGTGCCTAACTGAAAACCTATACTATACATTTTATATCCCTACGCAAACACCTGCATATGTGTGGGTGTCCACGTGTATTTAACAAGTCAGCCTGACATTCATCCTGTCATAGAGCAGACAAGAACATGAAACAGGAAATTGCTTTCCAGACAACCAATCAGAAAAACCTCTTGGTAAACAGGAAGAACCCGTCACAGTGGTCCTGTCAGGTGTCAGCCATGCTTACAATGACCTGCTCACATGTCCCAGTGGAAGCGTCAATAATATTTGAATCCCGCCTTAAGAGTGTGGTTGAACACGACCCATGTAGAATAATTGATTATACTGTATTGTGTTTAGAAAGATCACTGATTTTTATACAGATTCATGATCCACAATTTACAAAAACACATCTAACATACTGCTACAGTAACAGAGACTGCCCAACATTATTTTAATTCAGTCCACTTGTGTGTAAAACTGGTCTGGGTGATAGCTGCTTAACATTGACCACAAGAGACCATCATTTTCTCCAGAATAATTTGGGTGCCCATTTAAATGGGTCTGTCACAAAATGTTGGGTTCGACGCTAGCACACACCCTATCTTCCCCCTGCATTGCAGAGGGTGGGATGACAATGGTCCTTGAATGTTATACTGTTGAAGCTAGCTTGCGTGCGTGCGTGCGCGCTCATGTGTGTGTGCAGTGCCGTGCTTGTGTGTAATATGTCAGAGCCTAGAGAAACGATCGGCTGCTCACACTGTCAGAGGGCCACTTAAGACCTGTCACACATGCATGCACACACACGCATGGGGAAATGTGTGTGAACACGCGCGCACGCACGCACACACACGCACACACACATACACATTGAGGGTATTGTGAGAATCGTATGGTTGATGTGCAATGCTCTGCTGGTGACAGGACTAACGTGCTATTATCCTCCATTTCTTTTACATCTAGGACGATCCTCTCTATCCCTCTTCCTCCCTTATTTATCTGTCGATCTATACTTTCTTTTTTCAAATGTTTTCTACGGATAGGACACACTGTCATCTGTCAGTTCTAGTCAAAAACTAGTCTGAGAACAACCTGAACAATCTGAGAAAGTCTGTTTCTGTGAGACACTGACAAACGACATCTGGTGTTCTCATTTAAAATTAGGTGGCTGACATTACTTATCATTACTGTCACCATACTTGCGTTTTACTACTAAAAAAAAAAACATGAACTAATGCATTATTGTAAAAGCAACTCATCTGGTGTGGCTTGCATAAGGGCACCCAATCGCACAGCAAAAACACCATGCCGAACCATAAACATATAATTTAGTCGGGTCTGATTTGAACAGTTTTAGTCCAATTGAAATTGTAAATTGAATGGCAACACATGTACTGTAGATTTTAACATTTCTTTTGCACAAAACATATCTCCTGAATATGGGAAGTGTCACACACGTTGTCTAAATAACAAATGCACGTGCATCTATTTGAGCGCTCATGGGTGTGTTGTTCTAAATATGAGGTGTGGTCAAGCACATTGCTATCCTGAGGCAGTGGGAAGTGATTGCGCGATTGACCAGCAAAAACCTGGTCTAAAGTCATTATCAATATAGTAGTGCCTATGGCAGGTGGACAAAGAGTGTACACTCTGCTTGTTACACATACAGGGACGTGGAGGAGTGCACAAATATGCAAAGGATTAAACAATCAATGTGAAATATCATTAGTGTGTAACCTACATAAACATATTTTCTCGCTATTGCCTAGATGGTTTGCTCCAGCGCTTTCTGGCTTAGCCAGGTTTTAATTTAGCTCTGGTTTTATTATGTAATTAATGCTTTTTGTTTGAACTATGTTGTACAGTGTCCTTGGGTATCTTGAAAGACACTTGGAAATGTCGTTTATTATTATTATTATTATTTCACAAACCCGCCGGTATAATATCAACCTGCCTTTTATGCAAGCGCACTTGGATTTTTAAAGGGAATAGGAGCTGACACTCTGACTGGTTTATTGTATGTTCCACCCAAAACACACCCATGAATAATGAAGAGAGTAAATCCAACCCTTTTTGAACCATGCGGACGCGCACTGACCGTTTATCTGATGGCAAATTAGCAAACGTGGATATGGGCACGCCCTAAATCCATTTTGCGCCTTACGCTTTAGATCGTGCACTTGGATCGGTAAAGTAGTGCCCATAGCGTGCCCATTTTTGGACATGTCCATAGAAAATAGGAGTGAAAACAACAATTTACAAGCTCACTTGGTGGATATGAACAGATCAGAAATATTGATGGGGCTCATGTGCAGCTAATCTATCAGTAGTTGTATCCTATTGTCCTGAGCAAAATACTTTAATGCCTCAGCATCATGTTTGAATATTGAATGATTCCCTTTGGAAAGATAATATGAACAGCCACAAAGCCTCAAGTAAAGTATCTTTGCTTTAGACAACACTTACTGGGTAGTGTATGTCACACGTCCAATATAATAATATATATGTTGCCTATATGTCTTAAAAACCATACAGTAGATAGATAGATAGATGCACTGTACATGTAATTGGTCCATCACAATGTCAAACTGTCAATAGAAGCACATGCTGTGCTGTGGTATCTTTGTGAGGAGAATACTATATGTTACTATGAGGAAGGGAGCTGACCATATACTTGGTGCTTCCGTCCCACTGATCTCCAAGAAGTCATATCGGTCCTCCAGCAGGAGGTCGCTGAAGACCAGGGCTATCGTGTCCCCAGGTTCGGCCAGGATAGACCACGTGCAGTCCAGGTTGTTCTCGTACTCCCCCGGGTAGCCAGGGCTGGCTATCGAACCAGCTGTGCCTCGCAGGGTGCCGCCACACGCCCCGTCAGCTGCAGGAGGATAGAGTGGTCAGAGATTACAAGGTCGTACTTCCTTAATTACAGTGCATGCACTTTAATGCAGAGTTTCATGCAGAGTTTAATGCAGAGTTTCTGGACCCCCAAGGGCTGTTTTATTATCTAAATACGCACACAAAATAATGCATACAGTACGAAATATTTTTGCAGTGCTGTTTATTAATACAGGCTTACTGTGTGCTTGATTGTTGCTATGCTGTTAAAATCACTGGTCTGCAGTTTGTTGTTCTTTGCAAAGCAAAGAACCATAATGTTCTTTCAGGTCACACGTCTAAAGGTTTGGTAACCAGTGGTAAAGCCCAGGAAATAGAAGGACAACACCACCAACATACTAAACGCATACCTCTGCAAAAGGGTGATGGGAAGTCCCACTGAGCTCCACTGCCAGGTGACACAATGCACGTGAGGATGCCGTGTCCCTCCAGTACAAATCCAGACTCACAGCTGTAGCGGATTTTATCCCCCATATTGTATCGTGAGCCGTGGATCACTCCATTTGGAATGAGGCCTGGGGTCCCACACGTATGACTGGGGAGAACTGGCACAGAAACAAGAGAGAAAACATACACTATTACTTTCGATCAAATATACATAATGCATAGACAATGGATCACGGTGCTTGCTTAAGTCCAGATGCACTACTGTACATATCTCATGGAATTATGTTTGTGATGAAAACACAACACAGACCTCTGTTGAGCATTAGCCAAGACCATAGAATCTGAACTGATTAATTTAGTTATCAACAAACAAGTAGACGACCCATAACCATCATATTTTCATGAAAAGCTTAATAGCTTTCCAGTACTCACATCATTCTCCTTAATGAAAAAAAAAAACATTTTCTATAAAATGTATGCTTTTAAGGAACCTTAATGTGGATTAGAACATGATTAAGAAATTAATCATTAAGATTTCACATTTATTTGGCAGACTGGAAATGGCCACATATGTCAACGTCAATATACTAGCTAACAGTTTTAAATTAAACTAATTTTCAATTTAAAACAAAATAACAAAATGGATGATATAATTTAACTTTTGTGAGTGTTCTTGAATCAAGTGTAAAATCAAACAAGTGGTGCCGTTATCCGACCAGACAGAAATTACGCAAAATGACATTTAATGATGGGATTTCGTTGTCAGTCAGTATTCTGCTAATGTATCATTTTCTGTCGGTTTGTATGTTATTCTAGTGAAACTGAAACAATATGCTTTATAGAAAAAAAACATGGATGTGACCACACATTTGAAGTCCATAAGGAAGGTGAATCAACATATTACCCACGAACAAAATGTGGTAACATTTTTAACTGTTCATTGTTCAGTTGCGTATTTGGAGCATGGAATAGGTAATAGGAATAACTCAATCTGATATGGTAATTTGATATGGTAATTAACCATATGGTAATTAATGGAATGAATATAGGGAGGGATGAATAATGAATAGGGGAGTGTTGGTAAGAAGGAAGAGAGAAATTACACAATACTGTAAGGAGAGGTTGATAGGCTGAAATATGGAAGGAATAAAGTTAACATTTATTATAGGTAAAAATAGAGGAAGGAAGTATCTGCTAATCAAGAAAGCAAAGAAAATTATTTAGTTATGGAAAAAGCCACTTTGGTGGAGTTTGATAAGCAGCTACATTTTATTTTCCTGAAAGGAACAGGGCAATGTTGTGGACAATTGGCTGGAAGAAAATGCTTGGACAATATAAATACAATACCATTTAACTAAAATGTATTCCCCATATGTGTTGAACAGTTTATTAACCTGGCTGGTAACCTAGCGAGACTTAATATTTCTCTGTGGGAAGTACTGTAGATGGAAAATGTGTTTGAATATAAAATTCTGTCTGTATAATGTATATTGTGGTAAGAAAATTTAATAGGCTACTAACCTGGGTTACCGCTGATCTCTGTGTCAAACTTTCCAATTATACATTCAAAATACAGAATATATTTTCTTCCCACAGCTTCAAACTTCAACAAACTGGCATTCTATTGTATTTTTTTGTCTTTCTTAGAAATCCAGATTTGCAGATATTGTACTTTACTACTGGATTAGTAAAACTTAATCTATATTTTATCTATTCTATAATTAGTACATAATTACTTCTTGTCTTGGAAACTTCCTAAGAAGTTGCATGTGAACTCCTTTCTAGGTAATTAATACAAATATGGCGTAATCATAGTCTAAAGTGTTAATTCTAAAAGCAAACATAGGACATAAGGAAAATATAAAAATAAAAGGCCAGTCAAAGTAAGGACCTAAGGGAGAGATATGATGGACATGAAGGACAGATGAAAAAAGGATGCGTGTATCAAAAGTGAGTTATTATCCACACTTGCCTAGCCTAGGCAGTCCTCTGAGCATCACACAGCATTTTTTTGTCTTCAGAAGCTAAGCTATATTATCCAGGAACACCGTGCCCTCATTTCAACCTCTCACTGAGGTATTTCAGGTCACTGCAGGTTATTACTGTAATATTAACGCTGAGACAAATTAAAATTCTGGATCATATCCAACCGTAGCAACCGTACACAGACTTCCCTCACTTATTCATACGTTATTTTAGAGCTTCTAACAAACTGTGAAGCTGTCAGGAGTCAGTAATACATTGCATGCCGCATGGGCTGAATTAGGTTTAAAGACAATCGAGTTAAGGAAGGACTGTAAGGGCAATATGGCCGTTTGAGGCATATGCTGCAATTACTGTTGCCGTTTGTGATGTCACAGTTCAGATAAACCAAGCTGTCAGGTGGTCAAGAGGTCGCAGCCAAGATATCTGAAACACCTATTTGCATTTGCAGACCCTTTAGTGCATGATGCCAAGCTAAATTGATTGATTGTGGCTTTATTGGAAGAAAATAATGTGATGTATTACTGATTTTAATCAAAACAAATTGATTAGACTCATTTTATTGATGACTGCCTTCAGTGTACTGTTATATGGTAATGCAATGTAATACAATGTGTTTTCTCATTACATCATCTTCATCCATTATATAGCATAAGTTGACATAATCAACTTATAAAACCTTGTGGCCCTTACACTTTGCATGGCAAATTTGAAATTGTATCTATTACAGACTAATTATTCACTTGCATTCAGCATCTTAATGGTTTTGGATCACTGCTTTCTTTTCTAATTTAATTTACCTTTACGTTTTTGTGTTAGAGGCCATTTGAGGCTGTCTTAAGAAATTGAAAATCTGAGATAACACATTATAGTGGCATTTATGGTGTGAGAAAGCTACAACGCAATCTAATTATCCCTCAGGAATATTTAACTTTTTTAATTTTTAATGTTATTTATTAAATTAAATGAAATGTTCTGAACAATCAAATGTAGCCTTCAGACATTGCCAACAGGTCAAATATCACGCCATACGCAATTCTGAATAGATCCTGCTTTCATGGTATGGTAAGTTGTGGGGGTTCATGATTCTTCAGGGTATTGCTACAGTCTCCTTGACTAATCATTGGAGTTTTGTGAATATTAACTCTATATAGGGCACTCATTGAAATAATTAGAAATTCAAAATGTAAACCCTAGAGTGTTATTGGAGGATATTACAATACATTATTACTGTTGTCACTTTTTTTCAAAATGAAACATTGTTATGCTGTAACTCAAGGTCAGCAAGTTCCTTGCCCTACTCTAGTACATTATTTTTCAAAAAGTGTGTGTATATATATATATATAAATATTAGAAAAACATATAAACTTCAAATTAAAAACATTAAAATATTTATTTGAGAATATTTATTAATGATATATTTGTACTTATTATTTAAGAACATTTTAAACTTTTGCCCACCTAAACTAGTATTTTGTTTGTATTTATTTAATGTTTTCTTTATTTCACATGTCAAAGTCCAGTCCAGTACCTTAGGTAACTGCTTCATTGTACTTTTTGAAGCAGCTGCACTATTAAATAATTATCCTAAGTTTTAATGTATTATTTGTTTAAATAAAATAAAAAAATTGTAAATACGTCTTACTAAACACAATGAGCTTTTTCTAAAAAAAAAATACACCCCTTCTATGATCAAATATGGTGCCTCATTTTTCATGAACAGATTAAATGTATTTATTGTAATCCTATTCAAACAACAACTAACTCATCATGCAGCTATTCAACTGTATAATGTGTGAGTTTAATCGGCCGTCCATAATTAATTTCGATGTTATAACAGTAGATGTCGGAGTAAGTAGGAGCGCAAAAGCGTATTTTCAGAATTCCAAAAGTACAGTGAATCAGAAATGCTCCGGGCAACTGATTGGTCAGATGCCCTGGTGGTGTAACTAACTGTGATGTATCCTGATTTCCTGTGAATGGCTGGAAGAAATCCATGTGTTTATACTACCTCACAGAGAAGCTTGGCAACGCCATTTTGAATGTTCAGGGAAGTGACCAAATATGGTTCCTTGCCCAGCTGTGTTCACCCATCACAATTCTGACAATAGTTTCCAAGTTATAATGTGTGACACATGAGCATTTACACTCCAGAGTGAAGTAACTGATGTACAAAACTGCTGACTCCAGTCTGTCAGAGATGTTACTCTTCTCAAACACATAGAACTCTCCTAAACCGTTCAAGTAACATACTGAATGCATTCCTAAAATAAGTTGTTTTCCAACGATCCAGGTTTTTACTAAAGGCAAAAGTATAGTTTCCGTGGAAACTAAACTATAAGTGGAAATACGCACACATTTATACAGTGTGTGTTCTGTATATATAGAGTCAGCAAAAGAGAGTAAAAAATAGAGAGCGAGAGAGTGTGCGAGAGAGGGGGGGGCACCACAATACCTGTTGGATACATCCAATCATCTCTAAACATAGTTTAGTTTAAAAAAACGTATTCTGTAAATCTGAACTTGACTATTTAATCAACACATCAACATTCTACATGAGGGATGTATCCCTTATGGCAGGCCCATCAATTGCCCTAATGTGGCCCACACGGGGATTACACTATACGTTAGTTCAATATAATGTATAACCTCTATACGAATATTGTCAATATATTACTGGAAATTAGTTATTATTAACTGCCCTACAGCCAAGACATCAGGACATAGTTTGTAGATGTAGACCTAATAATCAATGCCATGAAATTAGTCTGACTGACACATGCAGTAAATAGCTCCTGTTAGTGAGGATAATGGTTGGGTATATTACTAGTCACATTTGAACCCATACTAGTAGGCATACCTGGAATTTGGTGCCAACAGTCTACCCAATTTTATTTGTTTTTACTTGGCTAACAAATGTAATTTAAGTTATAGAACACCACATTGCAAACTGGATGCATATGGGCGTGACTGTTATTTTGTTGTGCAAAGCCTGTATGCCAGAGACACTTGGAATTAGCGGCATCCTATAATTCTATGGAAAACCTTTGCAATTGACTTGACACATTGAACATTAACCAAGCTGCAGGGTGGATGCCCTTGTAGGCACTCACGTAAATAATTGACCAAAATGATGTGGCCCACCTACAGGTTTCTGGTTCAAATCTGGCCCACTTGAATTTGTAATTGAATAGCCCTGCCTTATGGGATACATAACAAAAGTTAACTATGTCCCTCACATTTTAAACCCAGTTCATGATCTCGAAGTAGGTCAGTGGGCTAAACAATTATGACAACAAAAGAGTATCCTTGGAGCCAGAGTGTGTGACACACAGCTTCCTCTGTTATCTGTTAATTTTCCATTAAAAAGCAACACATGTGCCCCAACTGCATTTGACACTCCCAGGATAGCTGACACAGAATGCAGATGTCTTGTATGATTGTGGTAACATGGCTAAATTTTAACTACTACTACTACTACTATTACTACTACTACAACAAAGGGCATTTCTGACAAAACTGGTCCCCTGCAGAACAGAACTGTGGACGTCACATCCAGATGAGTATTTGCAAACTGCAGTGTATGAAAATTGTGTCATTCAGTCCATCTGTCAGAGAGATTGCATTCTTCCTGACAGGGAAGATTTATTTGACAGACAACAAATAAGCTTTGTGGCACTTTCTTACCATAACGCAAACTAAAAGCCTGTTTCTATACTGTTGGCAAATTATTTACAGTCTCGAAATATATTTGCATCCTATGTTTATCTGTCATATTTTGTCAGTCTTTCTATCAACATCTCAACCAGTAAATTGCCAAGTAAAAAACAAATATTTAATCCAATGAACTACCATGTAAACACATTTGACAGCTTTCCAACAGGTGCCATCACAAATGGGATCCTTAACTATAACATTTCACTGAAAACAATGTTACTTTCTGCTTGTTAGCTAGCTATATATGTTGGGAGGGGGGAAGTGCACACGCATGTTAAGTGCCGTGAGCAAAGGTCACACTGAAAACAGCTGTGGGTTGACATAATCCAAACCCCCAACGTTTAATATACTCCCTACAAATCCCAACTGGGCTATTACCACCACCAGTTGGTTCCTGTGACGTACCCGCATTTACAACATCAGGGCCACAATCTTCTGGTGCATGATTTGTTGATCTACCTAGAGCTGTTCCTACTGGACAGATGCCAAAACCCCAGAGCTAAATGGACTCTATAACGGTGCTAGTGTTCCCATGGCATAAATGTATTAAGCAACCAAACTGTAATAGGGCTTCGGGCCAGCTGTGGCCCAGTGCCATAGCTAAACAGAGTATCAAACCCCATGCCTGTGCTCCCATAGTATTAATGTATTAACAGCTAAGTGGCCTTTCCAGCAGTGCTAAGTCATTAATCAACTAGCGTATTTCACACCCAGCACATTTGAACTGCCATGGGTGTAACTGAGCCAGATCAATTTTCACTATTTTGTCATTGGTTTATTTTGTTATTTTGGCTTGAACATGTTGTTTACTATACTGGATTCCAGCACTAACAGCAAGAATTACCTTCTGACAAATATAATAAGTTTGTACAACAAAAACATTTGCAAATATATATATATATATATATATTTTTTTTTTTTTTTTTTAGGGAATCACTGATGAAAATACTACTGTGTTTCAGCATCGGGCTGATATGGGCGTATAATTATCCAAACTGATCCATGTCACAATGCACAATGCCACTATACTGTTCAGTGAATATAACCATGTCCAACCTCAAACAGTTCCAATTTAATACTTACAAATGTCTGCTTAAAATCTGTAATATACAGAACAGCCCCAGTTCTCCAGATCATCCATGTATTTAGAAAACCCTGATCTAATCCGTTAACAATTATGGAACCATTTCAAACAGCCAGATGCTGAGCAGGTTTACCAGTGCTGCTTCTGTAGTCTCTGTCAGTGTTTCTGTCAAGCTCCTCAAAGTAATACTTAGAACAAACACTGTGTACTGTACTCTCTCCTATTTACTACAGGATGTGACAGGCTGCATGGATGTAGGTATTATGTGACGTACACAAAATAATTGTTAGCACTATTTTGTCCAAACTGCATTGGTGCTATTTAGCATTGGGTAAGAGTGTGAACATTTAATTCAAGAAAAAAAAAGAATATTTGTATTTGTCGTGACAAGTCCTTGTTTTAGATCTTACTTTTAAGTGGACCAGTGAGTGTTGTTTCAGCCATTGATTCCCGTTGATTACAAGAGAAGGGCCATAATCAAAGTACAGACTCCACTTTGTTCTACAACACAGAGTACCGTGGAATAGAGCTCACCCTATAATAAACCTGGTCTCAAGAATTACAAGACACATACTAATCATGGAGTAGGACTTTAAAGCTAACATGGCAGCCACTGTGACATCCTGTACAATGGCTGTGAAGGGTGGTGAGCCCTAAAAACAGGTACCGTAGCGAGAAAAAATCCAGGCACTCAAAAGCCCAAACTACTGCCCGCTGCACTCCCTTGGCAAAATGTATTAAAATGTATTAACACCCCCTCTGCAATGTTCCCATAGTGTAAATGTATTAGCAGGGCAAGTGACATTTCCAGCATTGGTTCTCATCAATCACCTGCTAAACAGAGTAATCACTAGCAGCAACACTCTGTTAAACACCAGCTCTACTCAGCTTTTCACCAAGAAATATTGTCTGCACACGTATCACACCACCACGCTGAGATGCCCAACTCTATAAAGATCAGCAGGCTTAACGTCACCACTTGTTTAGTGAAGGCCATGGCAGATAAGTGAAGTTAAGATGGCTGCCCCTGAAAGCAGACATGGCCATATTTATCAGGTCTGCACAAATAAGCAGCTGTGGACACAATCCAAGCGAAATTCCCCAAACTGCTTGTCGCGCTGCATGCTGCAAATGTATTAACAACCCCGCTGATGTTTTCCAGCATTGCTATTCAATTAATCAAACAATTAACCAGTCCAAGGAGGGTAAACACCACATGGCTGGTTCACCAGCAAGAGACTTTCTCAAATCCTGCCGGAAATTAAACATTAATGGTCTATCTTACATCACAACATCAGATGATAATGATAATTATTATAATTATAAGTATTATTATATCATCATTATTAACATCATCATCATGAACATCTCCAGCAACTGCCTTTCTTTCTTAGGCTATGACAATAGTTCTAGAGAAGAATAGGTTCGTATCAACTTCAAAGTGGGTGGAGACAACTGTCACAAGTCTACAGTACATTGTGCTGTAATAACAGAGAAATGACAAAGTATGAAAGCGACTCAGCCATTTCAATAGCAGCCGTCTCTCTCCTGAGCCTTTCAGCCTGGTATGCTTTAGGCAAGGCCATAAATAGGGTCTGGACGCTTGAGGAGAGAAATTGTGGCTGATGCGGAGACAGCTGAGAAATCACACCGTGGTAAGAAAAACTCTGCTGTTTGCGATGCAGCTTAGGAAAGAAAAAGTAAAGTTGTTTTCCAGACGCCATTATCAGACAATCGATTTGTATAGACCCCGTAAGGGACAGCCATTAATTTTTGTACTAACAATCAATAGGCCATCACGCCTACATACAGCATATGAAGCAGGACAACACAATATTTTTTTCTGACAGTGAAACAATAGTGGCAGCATAAAAAACCACTACACAAAAGTAAGACTGTATAAATGGATTGTAAAGAGTGATTTCAAGGAGGATATTCTTTTTTATAGCATATGCTCTTCCAGGCGTGCGGGTGGCAGTGGAACCCTGACACATGGTCTAGTCTCCATGGTCCTAAATAACCAAAAGCCTGATACTGAGGCTCATTAAGGCACAGGAACACTGAACCTATCTTATACATACTGTCACATGATCAGGTTCGTAAAGGTCAATCTATACTGCACAGTTGTGTTGATTAGATTTGTTTTCCTCCGTTAGTACCAATTAAAACTCAAGATCCTGCAGTAGAGATGTAAGCTTACATGTTTGTTTGTTCTGTGGAGGAGAGGGGAATACTGCATGGGCATATCATTCAAATGCATCTTCTAAAATGCATTCGCTCCGTTATGCTTACATAAGGGCTTATATGGCGATTGGAAATGGAACTCTGAATAGTCAGGAGGGTGTTAACATACCTTTACACTACCCTGTCATTCATTTTGAAGAAACTATCACAAATATAATTGACAGCGAAAACATGAACACAAATGTTGTGCAGTATTCAACAAATTGAACAACATCCAGATCACCTGCCTAGCCAAATGTTTGGGCTTACACACCAGGCCAAGCGCACCATTCATTAAACTATTCCAGAAAAAAAAACATGATTTTTTCAAGACTAAAACTGTTTAATTAAGGCTTTGATTCCTTAAGTCACTTTCTCTCCCCGACTCCGCCTTCCTCATTGCCTGTCCTCACTCCTTCATTACACCTTGTCATAATCGCTACAACAATCCTGACCTGTCCAGTAGTTGCTATGGTAACCATGGCCCAGCCTCAGGCTACGGAGCTAGAGGGGACAGGCAGAATAGAGGAATGAGATCAGTCAATCTGAAGACCAGAAGACATGCAAAAACTATGTTGCTCGTAAAAGGGACTTGCTGCTCTTATGTAGTTCACAAATGCGATAATCTTGGTGCTATGTTATGACACAACAGCTATTAATTAATCTATTAATGTATCTATTTATTTATATATATATATATTTTTTTAATTAGGAGAGTCTGCTCTGTAAATGCATCTGAATTCTGTTGTACTGTACAATGACAATAAAGAATTCATTCATTCTTCTGCGCAACCAAAAAACAACACGAGTTTGTGATGCCACAAAGATACTAGCTGCATTTACATGGACCCAATTATTCCAATTGGAACTGGGTTAAAAGCCCAACCCAATGATCCCATACAAACACCTCAATTGGAAGAGAAAGGCCCAACCCGTTTGAAATGTCATGCCAAAGCAGAGACCCATAACCAGATTGAAAGGAGAATCATACCATGTAAACAGATAAACCTGATTACTTCCTTGGTGCTTTTTCTCCTTGGCATGGCACATGCCCAGTTTTACGCCACTGCTGTCTTGTGTGGTGCCAATAGGCTATTCTTAGTCTCAGCCTCTTCCGTCCATTAGCACTGTACGTCACTTAAGCAACACTGCACTTAACGTCTGATGCATACAGTAAGCTTGGCAAAATTGAGAAGTAGATTTTCATTGGCTGTTAGCATTGTCACATACGAAGTCTGTAGGGGTGGTGGACACACTTTTGTGGATACGGGGCTATGGAAAGAGAGAGCGCTTATGAAATAATCCTCTTTCGAATTCCCAGAGAAGTGATGTTATTTAAAACAATGTTTACTTTTAAACAAATACCCCAAAATAAACATATTTGATACATGTACACCCATTATATACATAATAATAATAATAATAATAATAATAATAATAATAATAATAAACTTTATTTGTATAGCACCTTTCATACACAATGTGCAACTCAACAT